>JAMZDL010000237.1:0-32419 GCA_027579765.1 Candolleomyces efflorescens
GCCGCCGTTTTTACCCTTGAAGCCCTCAACATGAGTACGGTGGAAGTCAATCCTCCCGAGCTCTGGTGCGTTTCCCGCTATTCCTTTCATCACACCTCTACTAACTGTTGTGCTAGGATTCTCAACCTCGAAGTCGAGGAGGCTGTTGACATCGATCCCATGTTTCCTCTCTTAATCACAAACGTCGCTCTCACCGCAACGGCGGCCAATCCTAATGAACATACGTCTCTTCAACTCACCTATGCTCCTGCTGGATTTCACGCTGAGAAAGACGCGATTGTGGCGACTCTCTTCAAGCATAGGGTTCGTAATGCTTCTTCTTGTGCCATACATGCCTCTCCTCTTACTCCCAACCTACCCTCTCAGACCGATTCTGCAAAAGTTCACATCATGTTGGAGCCTGGCTTAACCTACACCTTGAAAGCCTTAGGCCCAAAGTAAGTTCTCATTCTCCTTGGGTTGGATTCCTCGGCACTCACCCGTCCGCTACAGTAGCATCGATATAATTGGGGAGTGGCAGCCTTTCCCTCCGGACAATACGCCACTCGAGGCCGAATTGAAGGAGACCTTGAAGGGGAAGGAGAAGGAAGTTATAAAGGAGAAGCCTGAGCCAAGTGCGTACACCTGTTCCCTCTCCTCTTGCGTAAAAGCTCACGATACTCGACACATAGGGCCCCGGAACCAAGCCGCCACCAGAAAGACACCAACGGAAAGTGTGGCGACGACGACGAGATCCCGAACCAAACCTGCCGCTACTAGGTCCCCTACGCCTCAGGCTTCTTCCTCTACTGCAGCAACCAAGCATTCGGCTGTACAGGCAAAGAAGAAGCCGGCTCCTGCCCAGGCTAAGACTACGGCCGCGAAGAATCCCCCGCCCGGCGCGAAGAAGAGAAAGGTCCAGGAGAAGGAGAAGGAAAAGGACGAGTAGGCAGGCTTAGCTGTTTTCATTTTGACGGCGGCCACTTTCAGAGTCTCAGTATCTACCGTTATTAGCCCGTGTGCGTCGGCGTACTAGATTTCTAAAATGTGATCATGATATGATGAATGAAGCCCCGGTGATTGAGCCCTTAGAATTGGATGAGATGAGGATGAGATGAGAATTTCTTCAATCACTATCAAGCAGAGCAAATGCGAGAAAAGCTACAACGCTAACTAACAGTGCCCCAATGTTCCACTTCTGCAAGTACTTGGAATTTGGTTCAGACATAGGTACCGGCTTGAGGACGATTCGTCCATTGCGAGAAAGATCTAGCGACGGGACATTCTCAGTAGAGAGGGATTACAGGTCAATGCAATAAAATAAGCACCTTTTCCAAACCCTTTGAGGATTGCGAGTCTAGGAGTTCCAGGCTGGGACTGTGGTATCGCGTAAACCGCGATTCTCAAATTGTGCAGTTCTTCCTTGTCACGAAGACCGGATGCCTGCACATCCGTGATCAATTGTATTCAGCTTCGCCAACACAGGGAGATCACGAAACAAACCGATAGATGAGTAACACGGTGGTGCGAAAGCGACGATCCTAGAGCACAGGGAGTGAGCATATGTCCATCGTGTTGACCGACTAATCATACCCAGGGGTACAGCGTCGGCGACGCTGCGACTTGGGACATGCCACAGGACGAGCTGACCAACGCCAGAGCCCACAAGCCAACTTCCTCCAAACATGAATTGAGCACAATCGGATAAGTAGTTTCGTCCGTTTTGGAACTGAGATCCGTCGTAGAGCTTGTTGTCGCTGATCTCAAAGGGTTCGGCTTGTTCAGATGTGGACATATTGAAGCTGTCGAACCCGTTGTCCTCGTTCGGGAGAAGAAAAAGAGAGCTATCGGGGGAGAGATAACCAGCATAGCTAGTCTATCAATGAGACTGCTTCTTGCCGTCGGTGAATAGCTGGATTGAGACTCACATTGTCGAATTTGTTGACACGACGCTTCTAGGGTTAGCCTCAGTTTGCTCCAGGTTGAGGTCCCAAGCACTAAATGTCGTTGTTCATTTATTTAGGGATCTCCTAGCTCGCTCAAAGTTTAACTCACATGATGCAGCCAATCTTGTACGATACAATGAGCATCGGATGGTCGGCAGTGTTATCCCAGTGCGCTGAGACCACTTCTTCTTCAGGCTGAAGTCCGTCGTGGAGCGGTAGATAAATGAGTGGTACCCATTGAGCTGACGGACAGGGTTTGTCAGCTATATCCCTCGGATAATTAGCAAAGTTTCACTGACACTCAGAGGCATTGAACTCCCAAATGCCGATTTCGTTCCTTCCTGCAGCGACTGCCATAAAACACATCTTCTGGTCCACTGCGATAAGTTTGACGGCCTTCTGGGACACTTTGAAACCTTTCAGAACCGTTTCCTAGTTGTACGCAACTTGGGTCACTCTATGATGGGCAACAGATCACTGAGACGAACCTCGGAATCAACAAGTGCCAAGGTCACATCGCCGGCGTTGGATGCAAAGGCCAGAACGCCGACAGTTGTCCAAGTCATGCAAGTAATCATCGAGGCCACGCTCTCGGTGTGGTACGTAGCTCTAAGTGACCAAGTCTCTGTTTCCTTCCGTGCCTGGCTTGATTCTGTGTTGTGCTCGTAAAGTTGAAGACATCGACTGAATGCGATAGCAAGAAATTGGCCTTCAGGGTCAAAGGATATGCCCACACAATCAGACAAATCTGGCAAGGCCTGCTCGTGCACTACACGGTACTGCAGTTGCTGATCCAGAATGAGGAGATTTCGGTGAGAAGCCATGAGAGTCAAGGTTTCGACGCGACAAAGGAGTGGCGAATTTGACCAGATAAACAAATCACGTGGTCGCTTGTAGCGATCACGCGACACTCCGCTACGATCCAGGAGGGGGGGAAAGCCCAAATTCATTTCTAAATCAAAGGATACAAGAGAATGCGAATGCGTGTAATCTACTCTGATGGAAAAGCTAAGATGTACCGAGCTACAGGTCATAATCCCTCGGAAGGGGAAGCGTATTGCGCCCTCGTACCGCCCAGCCTGTTTCAGCCAACCTTAAAATGCATTAGATACGATAAGATAAAGGACAAGGGAGGTTTGAACTCACTGCTGAATATCTGCGGGGAAGCTAAGATGAATTGGATCGGTTGCGTTAAGAGACTGTCGTTCCAAAGGATTCAGCGAATTGAGCCAAGCTTCGTCATAGAAATTGAGCGGGAGATTGGTGACAACATCGGAACAGAATGGATCTTCTGTCAGCTGGCAAGGAGGGTCTCGAGCCAGTGGATAGTAACGAGGCTTGGGGAATTTGCCATGCGAAGCTTGATTATTGAGAGTAAAGCGGAGCACGAGGTAAAGTTGGTCGATTTTCTGCATGAATTGCCTGATGGACTGCGACCTCCAAGGAAGCGATGTTATCGCTTGATCCCCTTCTTCGTCGGTTTCATCCCCACTGCAGCACTTCCACGTCAGGTTAGATCGCGCAAAGTTGGCAAGTTTCTTCATGGGACGGGAGTTCGGGAAACTCTGGAGCGTTTGGATTCGCCGCTGGCACCTCTGCCAACAGTAATGTCACAGTTGGATCATCATTGACTCTGGACAACATTACTCACCGATCTCCGAAGCTGCTCTTTCGCGGCCTTCTTCTGTGCTTGAAGCCTGGCCTCGTTCTCGACGGCTTCTGTATAGATCTCGAAGTGCGTCCTCAATTGCCTAAGGTGACTCAGAAAGCAAGACCGGACAACGGCAGCGTTGGGCGCATCTTCAGGATACTTCGCAATAAAAGCGTCCGTGAAGACTTCACCTGCCCGTTTATTCCACTTATTGCAGTCTTTGCGCACTGAGTTTGTTGTGACGCTAGCAAAGTCGAGGAATAGCTCCAATTTCTCCACGTTAGGCCCTATATCCGGCCTGCCGGACTTGGCGAAGTTGGTGCAACGGACAGTCGTAACACTTGATATTGGGGCAATCCCGTTGTGGCCCTCGTTCCGATCCATGAGTTCAGCGGCATAAGGCCTTACGAGGCGCTGGCAACCATCGTCAGAGAGTGATGGAGAGAACAAAATCGTGTGACAAGACCCACCGAGATTCTAACGCGGAGAGCGTTCCGACCTTGACGGACGTTGGCAGGCCTGTTAGCACGAGTAGGATTCCGTGGTCGCCGTGCTGGAGCTTCCTCTTCGTCTTCTTCACTCCCACTATCCTGGGAACCATGGCTGCGTGCTTGAGCACGCTGGTGCCGCCACTGAGAACGAGCCGGTGCTGGCGGTGCCGTGTATATTACTTGGAGAGTTCGAGCAAGATCTCGACGACGGATCAACTAGTGTAGAATTGAGCATTGTTGGAAGCTGACGCAAATTAATAAATGCCAAGGAACGCACCTGTGGATCATTTGCAAACTCGTCGTATAGACGTTTCTAAACGGCATTAGTACGATAAGGTACAGAGGGTGCGATGCAACATACTGCCTCTGGAGCCATGACTCCATCAAGATCACTACTCGATGAGCTGGATGATTTGAATCGGCCAGAATCCGTTTCCGATGACGAGGAGTTGAGGCTAGACGCAGAGCGCGAGAGGCGAGAAAAGACCCTGAACTGTGGAGATCGCGGTACGACATTGTCATTTTCCTCAGAGGCATCGCCATCAGACATCTCTATAGTCTTGTCGCTCTCATCTGCCAGGTCTACGTCCAAGCGAGGGGAGTCGGGCTCCGAATGATGGAAGGGTCCCTCAGGTGCCGGGGGCCGCAAGCTGAGCGGTTGTCGATACTTGCCTCGCTTTTTCTTGTTGCCGTTGACCAGAACAGGGAAGTCGTCTTCCATGCCAAAGTCGAAAAAACCATCGTTGTTCAGCTAATGAAATTGAATGAGCATGTTTAAATTTGCCATAGGCACGTAGACGCTTCGGATTACTCACCTCTTTAACTTCTTCCACCTCCTCGTCCATATCACTGTTTGAAAAGAGGCCACCGTTGTCAGATACGACTAGGTCGATCGATGGGGTTCTTTCAAACAGATGAGCTTCGGCTTTGTCAACGAGGGAAGGCGTTCTGACAACCATGTTGATATCATCCTCGCTGTCTTCGTCGGAGAGTCTTCCAGCCATATGAACATCGACATCACCTCTGTCCAGACCTTCTGAGACAACGAGCAGAGGGGAAGGGGTTCTTGCAACCATATCATCTTCATCACTGTCTAAGCCCTCTGGGGCAGCAAGGATGGGGGAGGGGGTTCTGGCAACCATGTTGGCTTCATCACCACTGTCGTCGATGTCCGACCTAGCTCTGCCATGGGAAGAGGTGCTGTCGCCCATCTTAGCATCGTCCTGGGCG
The DNA here is from genome assembly GCA_027579765.1 of Candolleomyces efflorescens. NCBI lineage: Eukaryota > Fungi > Basidiomycota > Agaricomycetes > Agaricales > Psathyrellaceae > Candolleomyces > Candolleomyces efflorescens. Next base: position 5,298 of record JAMZDL010000237.1, read on the forward strand.
TCTTCCGATACGACTCGGTCGAGGGATGAGGATCTTCCGACCATATGGTCTTCATCGCTGTCTGAGCCCTCTGGGGCAGCAAGGATGGGGGAGGGGGTTCTGGCGACCAGGTTGACTTCGTCACCACTGTCTTCGACGTCCGACCCAGCTCTGCCATGGGAAGAGGTGCTGTCGCCCATCTGAGCATTGTCCCGGGCGTCTTCCGATACGACTCGGTCGAGGGATGAGGATCTTCCAACCATATGGTCTTCATCGCTGTCTGAGCCCTCTGGGGAAGCAAGGATCCGGGGGGAGGGGGTTCTGGCGACCAGGTTGGCTTCGTCACCACTGTCTTCGACGTCCGACCCAGCTCTGCCATGGTAAGAGGTGCTGTCGCCCATCTGAGCATCGTCCCGGGCGTCTTCCGATACGACTCGGTCGAGGGATGAGGATCTTCCGACCACATGGTCTTCATCACTGTCTGAGCCCTCTGGGGCAGCAAGGATGGGGGGGGAGGGGGTTCTGGCGACCAGGTTGGCTTCGTCACCACTGTCTTCAACGTCCGACCCAGCTCTGCCATGGGAAGAGGTGCTGTCGCCCATCTGAGCATTGTCCCGGGCGTCTTCCGATACGTCGAGGGATGAGGATCTTTCGACCATATGATCTTCGTCGTCTCCGCCATTGTCTAAGCCCTCTGGGACCGAAAGGACAGGGGAGGGGATTCTGACGACCAAGTTGACATCATCTTCACTGTCTGCGTCGTCCGCACGGGAAGAGGTGCCGTCGCCCATCTGAGCGTCCTGGGCATCTTTGTTATCGGATACGATCCTCTCTAGAGATGAGGATCTTTTGACCATATGATCGTCGGCTTCATCGCTGGTTGAGCCATCTGCGACACCAGGGGCGGGGGAAGGGGTTCTGGAGACCACGTTGACGTCATCCTCACTTTCTTCGTGGTCCGATCTAGCTCGGTGATGGGACGAGGTGCCGCTGACCATCCGAGCAACGTCCTCTTTGACATCGTTATCGGACTCAACTCCATCCAGGGAGAAAGATCTCTCGACCTGGACATTGGGTTTGTCGTCGTCAGTGCCCTCCAAAACGTGGCGGCTCGAGGAAGGGGCCGTGGCAACCATATGATCATGAGCGCCATCCCGACTGTCTTCGTCATCCGATAGAGGTTGGCAAAGGTGAGTTGTTCCGACAATCATTCGAGCATCGCGCCCAATGTCTTCATCGTGCGTTACAATTCGGTCAACAGATGGGGTTCTGGCGACTATATGTGGATCATCCCAGCTGCCTCCGTCACTCGAATTCTCTTTGCCGTGGAAAGACAGTTTGTCGGCGAGCTGAGCGCCCAAGTCATCGTTGTGTGCCCCCTCCGAAACGGCGTGTTCGAAGGAAGGAGTCCTGACGCCCAGGTGGATACAATCCCCATTGTTTTCGTCTTGATCATGGGAAGCGGTTCTACCGGCCATCTGAGCATCGACCGTGCTGTCTTCGTTGCCAAATTCAACTCTGCTGGGGGAGGAGGATCTGGAGGATCTGTCGACCATATGAACGTCGGCTTCGTCGTCGTCTGAGCCAGCGCAGCCGAGGGAACGGGTTCTGGCGAGGGTGAGGGCGCTGCAATTATCGCCGCTTGTGCCATCTGAAACGACTCGGTCGAGGAGAGGGGTTCTGGTGGCCAGATGAGCATAGTCTCTGCTATCTTCATCGACGGGCATGGCAAGAGGAGAGAATTTGTCAACGATATGGGCATCGGAGTCATTACTGTTTGCGCCTCTGGAAGAAAATCTGTCAATGGAAGCGACCGTGTCTCCACTGTTGTCGTGATTCGGCCCAACACGTTCAAGAGAACAAATTTCGCCTACTACGAGAGAGTCAGAAACGATGTTGTTTGGGGATCTGCTGGCTGACAAACCTCCATTCAGCACCCTTCGAGCAGGTCCGTCGACGCTATTCTCCACGACGGCGGAAAGTGCGACCATGTGAGCGTCGGACTCGGCTTCGTTGTCCCCTGCAATGCGATCGGGGGAACAAGTCCTGGCGACCATCCTGGCGACCATATCGGCATCGGCATCGGAGAGGTTACTGTCTTCGTCATTCCGTCCAACACAATCCGGAGAATGGGTCCTGTCCACCATGTGAGCGTCGGAGCCATCGCTGTATTCCTCGCCCAACGCGAGATCGAGAAGCGCTCTGTCGACCATAGCAGCATCGGGGCCCTCGCTGTCTATCACGTTCGCCAAAGCGCGATCGGGCGAGTAAGTCGTAGCCATTGGGTGACCATCAAGCTTCATATCGTCGAGGACTGATGGGCCATTCTTCCCGAAACTGGGCACCCGCCTGGCCTTGGAGTCAATCTTACTATCCGGGATGATGAGGCCAAGCGAATTGTGCCTGCTGACCGCATCCATCTCTCTCATTCCTGTGCCTACCCCACCCAGCCACCGCCTATTCTGAAGCTCGTCCTGACTATCGTCTTCAAGTACATCTTCGTCGTCAGTCTCGACACGGTTGAACGACGTGGCACGAGCCCTTCCGACCAGTGAGTTGTCCTCGTTGCATTTGGCTTCGTCAACGGACGCTCTCCACTTCTCAACATCCACTGCTGCGCTCGTTGTACATCCATATCCACCTTCGTTCCTTTCGAAACAGATTCCCGTCCCAGCCGCATCATCATCTTTCCCAAAACTCCTCCCTGCAGGTTCGTCTTCAGCATCCAACGTCATACAGTCGAATCCTGTAGTGCTGCATCCCATATCGGCTGCGTCGTCTAGCGCGATGAGATCGACAGATGACGCCCTCGGAACGAGATGTTCGTCCTCGGTATCAACATCCCCCTCGTCGGCTGCTCCTAAGGATTCTCTATCGGAAACAAGGGAGTTGGTGTTGGGGGAATGGTTCCTAGGAACCATGTCCATGTCTTCACTGTCCGATGTGTCGTAACCCTCCTTCCCTGGAACCCACGGAGCGACGTCAATCCCCAGCCGGACCAGCGCAACCTCATCCTCTACCCTTTCTTCCTCATTTAGTAGATTCCCCCCAATCGCTCCTTCGAAACGTTCTCCATCGGAAACGCTAGCAATGGGAGAATGGGTCCTAGAAACCATGTTGTCTTCATCGTCCGATGTCTCGTCACCCTCCTTCTCCGAAACCTTCGGAGCAATCCCAAACCCCAGCCCTTGCTGGACCGGTACGACCCCACCATCCTTCAATTCATTCCCTGTATCGACATCCACCTCATCCGCTGCTTCAAAATGATCTTCATCGGAAACGATGGTCTCGGGAGAATGGGTCCTAGAGACCATGTGTTCGTCGTCTGATGTGTCGTAACCCTCCGGATCCTTCGCTGAAACCCACAGAGCGACGTCGATCTCCAGCCCTTCCTGGACCAGCGCAGCCTCAGTCTCTCTCTTTTTGTCATCAACCTTGGCATCCCCCTCGTCGACTCCTCCACCAAGTTCTGCATCAAAAATGGGAGAATGGGTCCTGGAAACCGTGTCGTCTTCATCGCCCGATGTCTCGTCACCTTCCTTCACCGGTACCTTCGAAGCAATGCCAATCCCCTGCCCTTCCTGAGTCAGCGCACCGGTACCCTCTAGCAATTCGTCCGCAGTATCGACATCCACATCATCAGCTCCTTCAAAATGGCCTCCATCAGAAGCGATGGCGTCAGGAGAATGGGTCCTAGGAACCACGTTTTCATCGTCTGATGTGTCACTACCCTCCTTCACCAAAACCCTGGGAGCAATCCCAACCCTCAGCCCTTCCTGGACTAGGGAGACCCCACCATCTATCAATTCATCCTCGGAATCGACATTCCCTTCGTCGGCCCCTTCGAAACGGTCTCCATCGGAAACGATTGGATTGGGAGAATGGGTCCTAGTAACCATGTCTTCGTCGTCCGATGTGTCGTAATCTTCCGCTGAAAGAGTTTCGGAGCTGAGTTCTCCGTCAGAAACGTTAGGCGAATGAGACCTCATGACCATGTCTTCACCACTGTCGGAAGAGGAGCTGCTGGAAAACGATTGGGACTGCGGCAGTATGTCATTTTCGACAACATTCTCGAATGAGTTAGGCCCGCTACCCAATCCGTCGATAGAGTCCTGGTGTTCGTCTGCATCTCGGTCGAGGTGGAGGGTATTATAATCATCCATGGCCATGTCGCTTGGATCGTGAATGGGCAATGTATCGGTAGACCCAGTAGCAAGTTGTGGTTGAGCTTGTAGGTGAACGTCGTGGGCTTCATGCATAGTGAAGTCATGGTCGGTACCAGAGCTTCCGTTCGAAGGATATCTAAACGGCTCAATGAGAAAGGAATGATGGTCAGGCCAGGGGACATACGCACGTCGGAAGGAAGTTGACTAAACGTTGGCCTGCCTTAGCTGCAGTGCTGACGACCACCTTCTCACCAAGCGCTGAAGGGGTGAAATCAATACCTGAGCGGATTCAAAAAAAAGTTTCATACCCCTCAGCGAGCGGCTGATCCAGCTACTGGATGCTTTCCCAGACAATCCCTTGGAGACCACTGTAAGGGTGTCAGGAATGGCGAATGGGCGCACAATATAGGGTCTTACGCTGATTACGAGGACGAGGAGTGGAATGCGGGGGCGTTGGAAGTTGAGAAGGGGCTTGAAGACCCTCATCGAGCTTGGCCTTCTTGGGAGTCCCAGAGTCACTGGGAAGTAAAGATTCTGATCGCGGGCGCTTGCGACTAGGTGGATTCATCGTAATCCCGCACTGGAAAGCTTCTTGACACTAGGTTGAAGAAGAAAGATATTCACTATACGTTTACAAACAGTGGAACCGCGCGTACCAGGACACAGGACACAGGTGGCTCATGAGACAATGATCATCCTCGTCCTTTGTTACGCTGTCCAGCAGGCAGATCGGAAGCAGAGACAGTCATGGTCGCATATCCGGAGGCTGTCCGCACAATGAACGAAGAGCTGGTTGAAAGGTTGACGGTGGCTCTGTGCATTCCGAATGCGCAGGTAGACGGGGTTTCGGTGTCGATCGGGAATGAGCTGGCTTGCTGACGGCGGCTGGCGTTCTTTGTAGTGTTCGGGTGCTGCCGAGGTAGAAGTGGAAGTAGAAGTGGAAGAAGCTGGTGCCTGGCTGACAATCCCGGCGCCGACGCATAGAGAAGAGAGTTGATCATGAGCAACAAAACCTACCCAAGAAGGAAAGCCGACGGGATCATTGTTGTGATGTATTTGAAATCATTGCCCGTAGGCCACGGAACGATAAGTACTTAAGATTCACTCAATCTCGTTTTAAAAGTACACTTGGGAGATGCCATAACGATACCCTTATAAAATCCTAACACTTGATCAGCATACTAGTTGGTATACATGAGCTGCCCGGCCTGGTAATCGCGCAGCTGTCGCGCCGTCTTCCCCCTATTAGGTTTGTGCTCCTCGCCGCCAACCTTCCCTTTGGCAAGTCCGCCCTTCTTGCCGGCAACATTCCCTGGCTTATTTATACGCCTCTCTCCTTCGACGTCCCTGGCCGCAGTCAAGTCAGTGAGGGGACAACACGAGATTCAACGATCAAAGGCGACGCACATTATCCTCGCCGTGGCACCGAGAACGTGGAACACACCATTTCCCTCGTTCCGAACCTGAGCAAAAATCCGGACGGTGCATGCACCATACGGGAAGAGGGCCTCAATGAGGTACACATCACGAGTTTGGAGAGACGGTTCAAGGTATCCCCAGGTCCTGTTTGAGTGGTGGAGAAGACGGCCTTTGGTCAAACCCTCGGTATAGGTAGAATGGGGAGCAACATCGATGCCGGGTGGGAGCGATACGTGGTCAATGAATATTACAAGCGAATGCAGCTGGAGGCTCAGTCCTTTACTCTCCCGAATAGATTCGAAGACGGGGTCGTGGATCTTGCAGAAAGCTTCAATATACGCAAAGAGCTGTAGACGCATACGGGCAGACAAGGAGACACCCAAGCTGTGTTCGTGGATGTACCGTCTTGTTTCTGAGCCGCATTCAAGGCGATGGTACGCGTCCCAGTCTGCGATTTGGCATTCGCGTGAGCAATAGAATGTCGCGTGGCAGCGCGAGCACTGCTTCAAATTTGCTACGTTGCGTTGGAGGTTTGCTGGGCTCGACTTGTGATGCTATGGAGCGTGTCAGTCGTAGAAGGAATCGGAGAAAATTAGAAGGCACGAACATTGAGATTGTCACATATTTGTGACCCCACCTTTCGCCCACCGTTCCTCTCGCTCACAGTAGCAGCCAAAGATGTGGCCGCATCGATGGTATGAATCAGATGCAAGAATTCTGGAGAACGGGCAGAAAGAATAGTTGCAAAGGACATCGTGTCGTGTTCGATCAGTTTCAGATATGGGGCGACAGGCGTGTAGACGACGTAGGCGCAGAAATCACCAAGTGCGTGAAGGACGAATGAAAAGTTGGGGTGAGAAGGTGAGAGTTTGAATAGGCAACGGGAAACAACTTTCAAAGCACCGGCGCGGATAGCAGTGCATACCAAACGAACTGGATCGACTGTGCCCATCCCGCCGTTGAAGCAGAAATTGACGATGTAGTGCACGCACTTCACGAGGTCGTCGAGGTTGAGGTTGGGATCAGTTTGAATGATGGCGAGAAGGGCGGGTGGCAGGGCGGACATCAACCCTTTCGGGTCGAGGAATACTGCCCAGTGGGTTCTCTCCTCCAGGAGCTCGGCTACGATGTCAAGAAGAGTGAGCACATAGGACAATGCAAAGGAAGATGTCATCTGGCGTCGTGAGCTCGCCCTCTCGACATCTCCGATCCAGCGTCTCATGCTGCGGCTCAGCTGCTTCAATTCAGAGGGCGAAGCCCTGAAACGATCATAGAGGACAACCTTTCCCTCCTCGTGGTGAACAACCTTCTGTAAAAGTTGAACAAAGGGGCAGATTTGGCGGAAGAATGCGGCAGCGTATCGTCGATCGGGCTTCCTCATCGCGGCCGCTAGGATAAGACTGACTTCTGACTGCGACGTTACGATCTCTTGCTGCAGATTTGGATGAAGCGAGGCCATCTCCAGCATCAAAACTCCGCTGGGGTGGTGGCCTTTCCCGATAAGAAATTTTAGCCATTGAAGAATATGAGGGTAGTGGGTCGTAAAAAAGCGAGCGGCGGTGGATTTATCCTGGGTACCTCGAGACACTGAGACCAATATTTGGATGACTTGCTCGGCTGTGTCTATCGGGTTCGAAGAACTTCTGCCGTTCGGGGAGGTGGGGTCACGCCCAGAGGCATCAAGAGATGTGGGAATGCAGGAGAGGTCGAGTAGAGGTATCATTGCTGCGCAAATGTTGATGTCGTAGTCGTCCCATGCCAAGACATAGGCGTCGAGCATGTTGAGGTGCACGACCGAGCCAGTGGCCGCTAGCTTGATCATCTACCCATACGCACGCAGGTCAGACATCAAAGAGGTCAAAGGAACAAAGAAATGTACTGTTTGCTTCTGAGCATGAGTAGGGCGGATGGGCATTGAGACGACGAGTTTGGAACCGAGGTGACAAGTTGGGGTACAGCAAGCAGGCTGAGCGTCCGAAAAGCAGGAAGTGGTGGATGAAACTATGAAGGAGGATGAGGCATCGCAACGATATAAACGCGTCAATGTTCCTTTGTCTGTCATGTCGGGGTGGCAAAAGCTCAAAGGTACCGAAGGAGCATACACGTATACGTATGTATATCGCTGCCTCCCCACTCGACGTCAAAATCTTAGTCAACGATTGATGAGGTCGATAAGCCGCGTTGAGCATTTGAGCGTGGATTCATCGTGAAGTGAAGGCCAAAATCGCGGACGCGGTCGCGGTCGCGGCGTCGATGAACGCGCTCCTGGGCTTATGACGTAATTAGATTTTTGATGGATCCGGACCAAATGGGAGACAACAAACAAAACAAAACAAGACGAATCCAAGTTGCACCATGGCTATATCTTCATCTGCACACAGAACTGGGACTAGCTCATAACCAGGCATGGACTTCCTCATGCATCCCTGTCGCTCGTTGGGTGCAGGCGTATGGCGGCTCATACGGCGCCCCGTCGGGCCATGGTCAACACTTCAGATTTTGGAACAGGTCAAGTCGAACCCTTCTCGCATGACCTTCCTGTCCTATGACCTTCCTAGCTATCGGATAAAGGTATGGTGTTTTTGCTACCATCGTCCCTTTTCATTGAAATATCCCTACCCCCAGGTGGCATTCAGGCGTTCCCCCGCCCCCTCCATTCGACAAAATGCCCAAAGATATGACGACTCCCGCAAAAACTCCCGTCCGTCGCTCGCTCCGTGTCACGGCCAGGGGGACGCCTCCTAGTCCAACCAGGTCTCATTTAACTCTTCCTAGTACCGATACTCACGCTCAGGCATCTCTCACTTCCGGCGGACCCGGTCGAGTCTCAATGCCCTCCGCCTCTTTACCACCCGTGTCTACCTCTCCGAGTACGCCTTCCAGAGGCGGGTTGAAGAGGCGGTTGTCTGTGATATCAACCGTATCCGATGACCTTGATCTTGATATCCTGGAGTCAATCATGCGGCCTCTCTCGAACCTGGAATCGACGATGAACAGGGAGACGATCGAGCAGGTACAGAGACTTGACTCGCATTTTCGTATCACGATCACTAATGCATTGACGCTGAGGCAGATGCGTGGAATTTTACTCGAAAACGGGCTGTGCAGCATCTGTGGGCTGTTCATGGCTCAGCCATACATGTGAGTGCATCCGTTGAAATTTGACTGGAGTGGGAGCCAATTCTGCCATATAGCACGCAATGTGGCCACACCTGGTGTTCCTGCTGCTTGAAAAGATACTTTCGAGCTCAGTTGAAGAAGAGGATATCCAGGTTTGGACGGGAATATCATGGACGCCTCTCCCATAAACCAACCGCGTGCACTCGAATTCCAGACACGGACATTGGCCAGCTTGAGCTCGTCAACGTTCTGCGCCATCACAATTGCGACGTTCGAGAGATCTTCCAGTATAGGTGCCCTTTGTGCTGCACCCGTATCGTCCGCCAACCCATTCGCAACTCCGCTTTGGCGGAAATGTTGGCAACTCAGAGGAGACTTATGAATGTGCAAGTCACGTTCACGGAGGAGGAAGATCTGGAACCCTTCGCAGGATTGTTTTGTCCGTGATCGTCACATCTCTTTTGAATTTCGATCATTAGTTTTTGTTTTCTTTTGTATGATATATGAGCCATCTGAATGCCATGGCCGTGGGGGGTATACTGTAGTAGTTATGATTGAAGTATCCATTTGCCATTCGGCTGGCCGTCGGTCCGGATGGTCAGATTTAGAGGCGGCCCCACGACTGGCATCACACGGTACGGGACCCAATTGGCCCTGTTCACCTCAACTCTCAACGTTCAACTTTCATTCTCAACTTTCATTTCATTATATTTATTCAGCCGCAACAACCTTCATGTTCACATTACCCTCTGAGGCCTCGCTTGATGACACAACAGAAGGAAGGAAGACTGGCAGGACGCGTTCCATGAGTCTGACACGAGAATCGCCTCCATCCACCCATGTCGCTGGTGAGCCTTCTGGCTCTATCCTTCCATCCGCTTGACCTCTCACAGTGCTTATCTCTTTTCAGAAGCAGGGCCGGTTACTGTCTTTCCACCTGTCGTCAATTCCTCGAGGATGCTGATTATATGCATACCACAGTACACGATGAGCGTTCCCTCAGGTCGACCCTGTTTCTTGGTTCCAACCCGTTCAGTTCTTGGACGGGAGTAGACTGAAGGAGAAGGAGCAAATGGCAAATGTTCTTGGGCGCTCAAGGCCACCAGCAAAAGGCCCAAGCCATTTGGGCCCCACCGACTCATGCAGGAGCGTTCGTCAGGCATCTGCCCTCAATGCTCTCACCTCCATTAATTTCTAAACTGCTCACTTTTAGCCATGCTCAGAGAATCAAGCCCTCGAGATTCTCACCTTTTCCAGATCTAATTCACGCTCTAGATCTCAAGTCAAATTGGCACATAACAAAGGAAGAATCCAACTCCGCCGCCCCTTTCATCCCTGTTTCCCTTTCATTCCTCCCCCTCCCCGTCCGCTCTTCCACTTTCACCCTCAGTCTTCATTGTCGTCGACTTCCATCCTCCCTCACCCTTCCCTTCAACTAATGCCCACCGCTGACGTGATGGACATGGTCCGCAAAAATATGGTAAGCTCTTGCTTGCCACTCCCGCACCTGAAAATCGTCAGTGACATCGAGAATAGCTGATCCGACGCGCTGCGACCGGCGACCTGGCTTCTCTGAAATCTCTCCATCAGTATATCGAACGGAAGAGGGATTCCGATAGCGAAATCTGCGGTCACTTGATCCACCTCCTCGACCCCACCGACATCCCATCCGACGGAGACGTTGACTCCTTTGAAGAAGCATTTCGAGACAAAATGGAGCGGGTGGCCCTCGCTTTGAACATCTTTTTCTCCGTGTTCAACTCCACTTCAGCAGAGGATGCGTCGTCCAAGCAGACTCTTGCCACTCTCTTTGGGGAGCATCTCGCCGAAATCTTTCAATGGGTTTTACTCTTCTCTACCCAAGGGGTTCATCTTCCGACGTGCGCACTCATCATCATTATGCTTCAAAGCCTCGACGAAAGCCTTCTCCTCCGAATCATGACCTTGCGGCGCCTGCTGGAGTTGGTCCTTTCGATATGGATACGCAAGAACCGCCTCGGAGGGAGGTATATTGTCGCCACCACTCACCGAATTTGCCCTATCCTCGACATGGTCCAAGGACTCGTCTCCCATGAGCCTCGAAAGGCAGCCTTTCTTCAGCTTCTCGAAGACGAGCCTAGAAGGGTGCGGGAGATAGCCCACGCCATCCGTGTTCGTATTCTTGAGCTGGGAGAAAGCTACACAGAAGGAGACATCGGAAGACATTTCGCCCTGGAGCAGATTCTCGAGATCCTAGCGATCTCGGGCGTCGTTCTCAGCCGTTACGACCGATGGCTAGCATTCCTTGTCCCGAAGGACTCGCCCAATTTCCTTGGAGTAGTCGTCGAAGTGCTGGTGACAATCTCCCGAGGCGCAGTTGAGGAATCCTACCTGGCCACCTTGGTTCGTACCATTCGCCGTGTCTGCACACTCGCCCTCAGAGCAGGGTCAAATGCATGCCCCCCGTTAAAGAAGCTTTTAACTATCCTCGACGGGGGTATCCTGACTCTGATCACGCGATGTCTTCTTCATCTTCCCCCGACAAATCCCGCCCATGTATTCGCCGCCGATATATTCCAGGAAATAGCGGCGTATGGAATTTTCCATGAAGTCGCTCGATTCTTTGCTGCCGGGCCCGGGGTATGGGTCGCTCCTGCTGACCTACGCAGGGCCAATCAACTGTCGGCCAGGGATATCAATCAGGAATGTTGGGAAGTAGTCCGTACATTCGTGGTTCAGATAATTCAGAAGTACAATCGAAACATGGACCATATCCTCACTACCAACATTTGCGATGGGCTTGGTGTACGTGTACCCTACTTTGTCCGTTTCTCTATTGATTCGCTAACACCACCAACAGCATACGCATCATCGCTGGCAAGAGGCGGCTGGCTCGGATGTGCGGCAATGCTCACGCTGCCATTCCGTAGTCTATTGCTCTCAGCAGTGCCAACGTAACGACTGGGGACAATACCATCGTTATGAGTGTTCAACGCAGCTCGCTCAGTATAGTTTACGTCGTCTCAGCGGGTGGATCTCCCCTGTCAATCGGGCCTGGTGCCTCTTTTTGGTGGAGGGTATCGTTAACGCTCACATGAGCTCCTTCGATGAGAAGCGATTGATCAAGGGAATTACCGCCCCTTTGCATTCGTGCATACTGGTCATCGAAGGCCTGTCCTTGCCCACAAGAATTAGCGTCACGAAGGTCTCCGACTACATGAGGAGGAACAAGGATTTGCCCGATACGTCCCTCGCAAAGCGCATCGATGCGTATCTCGCTCAGTTCCTACAGTACCCGGGCACTATCTGGCTGGTGGAAGCTCTGTTTCCGTACGGTGGAGCTACCATTCACTACCTTATCCGGATGACCAGGGATGAAGATGGTTGCCTCCACGCCGTCAGTGCAGTGACTCGAGTTTGGTTTGTTGTCCCTCTGTCTAGAACTTGCCTTATATCTAATCTGCTTTTCAGTGATTGCGCCAACCGCCGTACTGAGTACTGTGTCCATGACGGGCATTATAAGCCTGGCTTCTAATCACCCAGCTTCTCATTAGTGTTCGCCGTGCGGTGTCAGTATCACAGAAGGCAGATTCAGTGTTACTAATGTATATATGCATCTTGTATCTTTCCCCAACACAATGCTGATCATTCGTCAAACGAACCATCATATTAGCGATCAACAACGTCCAATTTTGCGAAGGGAAGTGAAATACTCGGATCAGCCGGGGACTGACGTCATCAGATTTTGCGAAGGGAAGTACTCGGATCCCGGGGACTGATCACTTTATACGTCATCAGGCACGGCTGATCAATTGACCATTTCGGAGGTCCAGCGCGCTTGGCTTGGACCTTTTGACCTTTCGCTCAAATCGTCGCGTCGAGATCCAGGAATGCCACATCCAACTCTTTCGTTCCACATATATTGGCACGCTCCTTGCTGAGACATGAAAGCATCCAAAATTCCCGCTTTCCCACTCCGCCAGTGGAGCTTCCGTGCACGATTTCACCCCTACGCTCCTACAGATATTCAGCTGCCTTGGGTGCAAGCAGCCGACGGAAATCATCCTCCACGTAGGCCAAGCGTCCTCTTATCCAATAACTGCGCTAACGATAAAGATACTGTTCTAAAATCCGCCAAATATCATGTGACAGGAGTGTCACCGGAGGGCTCGCCCAGCAAAAAGCCTATGGTTGCCAGGATTGACCTCGAGGACGCTGGTTGTGATGCAGACCTAGTAGCTGAGATGGTGAGTATACGACCTGCCGTGTCAGAGAGGAGTCTATTCAACCGAAGCTCCCGGTCCAGCATGAGGGCGACAACGCAGAGCCAGGCAGACAACCAATTCGCCAACCTCTTGCATCTTCGTCGGTGGCCGCTACCCGTCCCGCGAGCTTCGCGTCACCAATTATAAAGACAACCGGAGGCACAGCCCGAGCCGCAGCTACCACCGCAACTCCCCCTGCAACCTCTGCTCAACGTGCTCGTTCCACGTCACCAGCCAAGGCTCCGTCGGTAAGCTCTCTTCCTCACAAGTAACTTCCTTGCTAACTCGGTCGAGCCACAGAAGCATATATACGCGGATCCTACTTTAAAGCGCTTCTCGGGTCGTGGACGCGACCAATCCTATCACTGGTATCGACTCAAGAGCGACGAACACCTCGAATACCCGCCTGCCATCCCAGCCGGCGTAGATATTCCTGATGGGGCCATGTTTCTCCATGTCAATACTGAGACAAATTGCATGAAAAGCTGGCTTCGCAAGTCAATCCAGGGTCAAGACTGCACATGGCTAGCGCTGCACGAAGGCGACGAGCATGTCTTCGAGCATGGGACCTACATCTACTCGACCAACCGTTTCACACCATCGTGGGCGACTGCCGAATCAATTCGCAAGAAGAAATACACCAAATCGAGAGCGAGAGCTTTAGTAGAGTAGTTTCGATGTAACGATTATCTTCTCATCATGATTAAATATTAACATCTATTCATCTCCCACAAGACCATGAATACCAACATGATACAAGCAAGTCGCGTTGGCTCCCCAGTTATCGAGTATCTCTATCACAACAGTATCGTAGGTTCGATTCGATTCGAAACTGTACTCCTCGCGAAAGAAGACCTTTTTGAATCGGCCATCCTCTGGAGCATATTCCGCACGCAGGATTGATACGAGTACGTCGTCCTTCTGGAAGGGTGCCGAAACTGTCGTGCCCGGAGGGAGAAAGTCATGGATCGGTCGACGGGGTGTGGGGTAGAGATGGCTGGATGAGGATTCGGATGTCCCCACCAAGCCCCACAATGCGAACAACCTTGGCGTCATACGTTTTGAGAGCGCAGTGAGGCGACGTGGGGGGATGTAGTCCACGGACAATGCTGTGATATTGGCTGGGCTTGGCAATCGAATGCCGATCCGCCCTACGCGACCAGGAAACTCCCAACATTCTCCCAGAATCACAGGCTCCTCCAGCACGACAATTGGTAACACAAAATCGACTTCGGGGGACGAGTTGGAACCGGAAAACATCGACCAAATCGACCAGGTTGAGCCCGTGCTCTGGGAAGGAGCGGGGGAGGTAAATTCCTGGACCAATCGAGCTCCCCGCCCGCGCAGGGAGAGATCTAAATCGACGTCGGTGTCGAGTCCAAGGATATTGTCGATGTTCTTCAGTCGTGTACTGATCTCGTCGATCTTCTGGCTCCAATGGGAATAGTATGGGTCTGATCTTCCCGAAATACCCAGCCTGCTTCTGGAGGAGGCTGTCGCGATCTTTGATTGACAGAGCCCAGCGAGCCAAGTCGAATTGCTTTGATGGGCAATCTCGCAGCTCACTGCAACGGCGTCGGAAGTCGCCAACCAAAAGTTGAAGATGTTCATAACCCCAAGGATTCCCACAACACAAATGCGCAGGAGCAGCTTGAAGGTCCGCCATTTGCTGTCCTGCACAGGGAGAAGTTAGAACCATGACCAAACTGCGACGTGGGCTGTCCAAAAAAAGAGAGCTCACAAAATGTTGTTCAATATTCGATTCATTTTGGGTAGGACGTTGGGAGCCGTGCAGGCCTTGCCGAGGCATGCGTCGCCCCGAGGATTGTGAGCATCTGGTCGTCGAGCTTGACAAGAAAGACTCCAAGGGTACCTCTACAGAGGGATGCACTTCGTGATGAACGGAGACGAGGTTGGAGTTGTCGGAGAAAGCGTGATTCAACATGGCGGTGGTGTCTAGGAAGGAGGTGGTGGTGGTGGTGTTCCAAAGACGGCTGAACATAGGTCTGTAGGTTGAGTGGCACGACAGGTGTGGCATGACAGGGTCCATCGAATGCCACCTTATGGCCATCGGAAAGCATCCTTGGACATATTCTTGCACATCGACGGAAAGTATCTGCTCAATGCATAGAAAGGGTAAGTAAGTACTAACAGCCAAGGTTGCCCTGTATTGATTGCTTCCTGATTCAAATTTCTCAGGCTCCTCCAGGTCGCCAGTGCAGGCGGCCACCATCTCGCGTCGGGAGGTCGAAATGATGGTTGGAGATTCAGCAGACCATCTGCAACTAGAGATTCAGAAAAGGGACGAAAAGGTTGAAAGCCTAGAGGAACGGCAGAAGGGATGCGAGCGGAAAATCTCGAAAATATCCCGGGATGAGGTACGGTCTGATCCAAATCCATTTCATTTTCCAGTTTTTTATGGATTTCCCAGGACATCACAAGCAAGCATCTCACCCGGGTCGAAACGAGTCTCTCTGAGAAGATAGAGGGTATGCACATTTATTGGCGCGTATCTGATTCCTTCACCCACAAACTTCGATATCAGACATCGATAAAACAGCTCGCAATTCTCAAGTTACAGCTCGAGCAGCATCTGCGACTGCCAACAAGAGTTACGACGAGGCGGTGAGGGTGTTATAAGATATGGCTGAAGTTATGACTGACCGTAATACTTTCTGTGGTAGCTTTTGGCAACCACAAGCTTGGCAGAAGTGAGGGGAAAGCTGCAGCAACTTGAGAAAGGTCAGGTTTCGTGAACCAACCAACGTTCGTGTTGTGATAACTGAACAAAGTGTAGAAATCACATTTCTGAAGCTCAACCCTCACAAGCGGCCCATCGCGGTGAGCATTCCCTTATCATTCGTTGAGCGTACGGAACGGCGGTCTGACTACACGCGCGGGCGACGACCCAAGTTGTCCACGGGCACCCCAAATTCTACTCCCCGAGACGAATTCACCCGTGAATCAGCGGAAGGGTTGCAGGACCCCGCAGAAACGTTACTAGGAAATAACAATGATCGTGCCAACCTCAAGGAAGAGGGTCACGATGCTGACGAAATCTTTACAGAATGTAAGTGTAGCGACGAAAACCTGGCGACGAGAACTGACCAAGACACAAATAGATCGTGATCAGTCGACGAGCGAGCCTGACGTTCTCGAAGAGCTTCTAAACTCACCTTGTGGCTCCGAGGTATGTTCGGAGTCGGCGGGTTGCGCAATCTCTTCCGAAAGCGGTCTCAGGTCTCTGTTCGACGAAATCTCTCAAGCAGACGCACTTTCTTTCCCCAACAAGGGTCACGAAGGTGGACAAATGTCGACAGAAGGTAGGTTTATATAACAACTGTCATCTAGCGAACGAAAACTGACCACGCCTGGTTGTAAATCCCAAAAACAGACGAGTTGGCCAGTAAACCCGACGTTCCCAACCTCCCAAACTCGCCTACTGACGCGACGGAATCTGCTGGATACCAGCACAAGGGTTTTAGTGCTCTTGTTGATGAAATATCGGAAGAAGACGACCTTTCTTTTTCCATCCCGCTTCCATATATCCAGCCCACGGCCTCTTTCAATGAGGAATCCCCGACTGACATAGGGCCGGCCTCGGAGCAAATGCGTCCCATACCGGAAGATACAGTACCAGAATCCCAGGTTAAAATGATTGCTCCTCCAACGACTTGGCTGAACACCTTGCCGTGGGGTTCTGCATCGGCTTTATGGTCAGCTCTGAAGGACACTTCGGCCATGTATGACTCTTTCCGCCCATGGCCATTCAAGATCATTCAGGCTCGGGACGTGTTTCGGAGGCTCCGAAGCCACTTGGAAGTGCGCAGCCTTCTAGTGAAAGTTGTCACACAGCGTCTGTACCTGGGACTCTGTATTGTGTTGATCTTAACTTTCTTGATCCCTGCAGGCGTCAATAGGCCCGTGGCTGAGGGGGAATGGATGCATAGCCAGCGACTTCGGAGATACCGACGAATCACTGGACAGATGGAGGCGATCATGGCTTATCCGTGATTGCGGGTGAACGGAGGATGTTCCTGTTCCTGTATGTAGATTAACGGTTGATCCAATTCCTATAGCTATCTTCTCTCAAATATGATAGCGGGCTTGCGCGACGAACTTTGGTTGGCCATGCCACTGTGCTATATATAGGGCGTGAAAACGATCACGTGTCTCGCCGAGACGAGATTCCGACAGGTCCTGGTTGACACCTTTCTCGTTCTACCTATCCTAACCTGACTTCCTGATCCCTGGATGCTGAATCCAAAATCTACATTCAGGTCAAAGGTCAGGGCTACGACCACCCTCAACTCGGTCGGTGGGCTTGTTCTTTGCCAATGCCCCGATTGCTACCTCAACCCATCTGTTCATCCCAGCACTGGCCTCCCATCGACAGGCAGCGAGAGAGGACGCTGGATAACCGAAAGGGAGCTCGGGAGGCATCGTTCAAATCAGCGCACACGCGCCACGGCCGAGCTGTGTCTACAGGGCCCAGCCGACGACCCTCCACCCACTCCTTCCGGTTCATCGTCCCCCCAAAACTCCGATTTTGCCGCCTCCACTCCAAGGAGGAGCCCGAGCATTAGCCCGCCTCGCGAAGATCAAGACATTATTGAAGAATTAAAATCCTTGCGTGCACAGATAGACGAAGGGCTTGCTGATTCAGCGCTGGACCCAGTTCTAGTATTCCGCAACCCACCGTCAGTCAAACACGCCAGTATCCGACCATCCAAGCTCGACGAAGCCTCAATAGACGACATTTGTACCCTAGACGGCAACGCACCAGCGAATTCGTCAATCATAGGTTATTGCGGAATTTTGGATCGTACTAGCGTGCATGCTCGCTTGTTTGCGAATCATAGGAACGTCGCCGTACGGCTTCAAGCCGAGATCATCGCTCGGAAGGTTGAGGAGGAGCGGGCAATTCTGCGCAACCTGTTGCTGAAGGAATGGCGTCGGCAACGCACTGCTTCACAGGAGGTTAATTTCCTTGACACCTGTATGTTCGTTCCGTTTATTTCGTGTGGCTTTTCTGCTGACACTCATCCCAAGCCAAATACTTCAATCGGTCACTCCGCCTGCTCCCTGCCTCGATTCTTGCCGTATATATCCTCGTTGGCACACTACATCTTCTTTCCGACCTCTCGTTAGCCGACTGTTCCTTCCTCCTCAGGTCCCTTCGTCTCGTCCTCGGAATTGTCCTTGCGACTTCCACCAGTATATATGCTACCTCTCTAACCGAATCTATATTTGTCGACACGCGCTCTGTCTTAAAAATCCTTCAAGTTCAACCTCAGCATCAAGCATATCTGGTATGCCCCAGGTGTTCCAAACTACATCAATTCTTTCCAGATGACCCCGAATCGGATCCACCCATGATATGCAACAAGAAGGAGCTGGGTGTCCGGTGTGGAGCGACCCTGTTGAAGAGCCGAAAGTCCTCCAACGATCCGGGCAGGCGGATCCCAGAGCCAATCAGAGAATATCGACACCAGCCTTTCAACGATTATCTCGCCCGGCTCTTTTCGCGGCCGGAGCTGCAGGACCATCTGGATCAGGATCCAAGGAAGGGGGGAAAAGGGACAGGGACAGGGGATCACTGGGATATCTGGGATGCACCTTGTTTGAAGGAGTTCAAAGGCCCCGACGGCAAGACTTTCGTCGGAACGAAGGACGAAACCCGGTTGGTTTTCAGCATCAACATGGATGGTTTCAACCCATACGGGAACCGCGAAGCCGGGAAGAAAGTGACGCTTACAGCCATATATCTCGTCTGCCTCAATCTTCCTCCTTCTATTCGCCACAAAATGGAGAACATCTACTTGGCGGGCATCATACCGGGACCACAAGCCCCATCCGACTACGAGATCAACTATTTCTTGTCTCCCCTCGTCGATGACATGGTCGAGCTGTGGAATAAGGGAGTATACCTGTCCCAAACAGCAAAACATCGCAGTGGTCGTCGGGTTCGAGTCGCTATCGGTCCTCTAGTCTGCGATCTGCCCGCTTCACGTCAGATGAGCGGCTTCGCTCACTATCGAGCCAGTCGATTTTGCTCCGAGTGTGATCTCACCATCGACAAAATCGACGACCTTACTCCTCGCTGGGCACCACGCACCTGGAAATCGCATCTCGCCGCTGCCATTCGGTGGAAGGAAGCAAAGACGGCCGAAGAGCGCGAGGCTATCGTGAAAGTTGATGGAGTCCGCTGGTCTGAGCTGCTTCGGTTGCCGTATTGGGACCCCACCAAATTCACGATTATCGATTCTATGCATGCATTCTATCTGCGCATTTTCCAACATCACTGCCGATCTATATGGGGAATGAATGTCAACCTTGAAGATGGAGACGGCCCAACATTCGACAGAGCAGGGAAGCCGCCGCCTGAGGAACAAATGGCCCTTGGGTACCAGGTATTGCGACATGGTCACCAAAGCAAGCTCTTGGACTTACCCCGCAATGTTCTTCGAGAGCTTTGTCGCCAAGCAAGCATTCCTTTCCGTCGAAACAAGGCTGTACTTATTCAGCAGCTCGTCGAATATGTGAGTTGGTGTTCTTTTCTAACTCTCACGTAACTCGAGTCGCTCATATTCGAATGTAGCGAATTCAACAACGTTGGTTCAATGAAGATGGCGTACACTTGGGTGACCCCGAAAGCGCGGAAGCAGTGGATCATCCATTTGTTCAGCAGCGCATGTACAGTTCCGAGGTCCTTCCCGATGATAAAGCCGTCGAGCACTACTGGCTGACAGCGAGCAAAACGAAGCTACGAAGTCTGAACAAACCGGATCTCCTCATCATGGTTCAGTGCAAGGTGCTTCCACGGCCATGTCTCACGGAGGAAAAGGCTGCGGCGTTGACGGTTCCAGAACTGAGGCGCATACTGGAAGCACGAGTAAGTCAATTCTCCCCTCCAGATGTTAGCCCTTGGTTGAATGTACATGTTTATAGAGGCATGAAGTTGGTATCACAGATGCTGAAGGCCGTCTCCTAGCTGCACCTTCTAAGAAAACCCGGGTCTTGGGGAAAAAGACGCTCGCAGAAATCCGAAAAGATATGGCCCGTCTCCAGCTTCCAAGCTGGGTCGCTCGCGCTCCTTCACATCCCGGAGAGAAAAAATGGGGAAAGTTCACGGCCGATCAATGGAGAACGTATTGCATGCAGATCCTTCCAGTTACCTTGATTCGGCTTTGGGGAAAGAAGCCAGCAGACTCAACAGAATATCGGCGCCTTGATAACTTCATGCATTTGGTCTCAGCGGTAAAACTAGCCACAATGCATAAAGTGTCGGAGGATCAAATCGTCGAGTACGAATTCCACATTCGGCAGTACCTCGAGACGCTTGTTGAGCTATACCCGGGAACATCAATCACTCCATACCAGCACCTCTCGCTTCATTTTGGGCGTCATTTACGCTTATTTGGCCCCGTTCACGCCTGGCGATGCTTTCCTTTTGAAAGATTCAATTATGTTTTGCAGCAATTCTCCACAAATGAAAGATTTGGTATGTGCCGACTCTCTAGTCGCTTACAATTACTCACAATTCATGTTTAGGCGAGATTGAGAGAACGATGTTTTCTAAATTTTGCTGCACGCAGAACCTGAAGGCCCTCTACCACAGGGACGAACTTCCCAAGAAGCTACACGAAATGATTCAGCTCTACAACAATAATTACGAGTCGGACGTTCGGGGCACTCGACTGTCAGATGTCTTTGCGGAAGACAACAAATTCGGTGTGGTGGAGAGCGACGTTCCCTGGGTCGCCTCAGATTTCACTCCGCTGAAGGATGAAGATTTCGATCTCCTCCAACGTTGGATGACTGTGCACCAACCGACTGACACGTCCTACAGTCGGCTAGTTGCCCTCCGACCCGACATTTACCGGTACGGGCAACGGTTCACTGATCGAAACCGCTCTGTAGAGGACAGCCATGTTATCTTTCATGATGGGGTGGAGGAAGCATGGCAAGTTGGGTCAATTCTCGGTATATTCTCTCGAGCGTCGGAAGGTGGTCCCACCGAGCAGACATGGGCGATTATTCAAACTTATGAAGAATTATCACCCAAGGACACCCTCAAGGATCATTATCGCCTGTATCCTGTCCTCGGCACGTGTCTATTCAAAAACACCTGGGGCAGGTCGCCAGTGCTTGTAGATGTGCGCAACATCCGATGTCATGTCGCTTCCTGTGTGCTGGAGGTTGAAGGCATCGACGGATATTGTCGTCTCATCTTACCGCTGAATAAGGTTGGTGTCCTCTCGTCTAGTCTCATCTTTCACTGACACGCAATTCAACGGCACACCATAGGTTTGATTCCACGTAGAAGCTTCGATGGTATAGCCACGGAATACAAATGTAGTAGATAAAATGTCAGGTATCTAATACAAAACACGTCAAAGTAAAAGTCCAAGCAAGCAAGGTACACAGCTGAAATGACATGATGAGAACCGTTTGCGAACCTCTAAATCGCGATGGTTATCCTGTGGAGGGGTGCATGTCCGGTGCAAGAACGTATTCGCGTTGAATCACGACGAAAAGCTCGTCACTGTTTGAATACTGGTGGTAGTGTTAGATCCCAGCCACAAAAAACTCTGGAGGCTCGTCACCTGTTCGTCTGCTTCAACTCGTCCCTGGATTGAAACAGGATCATCATCTCCAGCTGCAGATCTAGAGATCTCAACGAACTCATCGTCTTCGTTCCACAGGTCTCCTCCAGAAGGCCGCGGAACGACAACGAAGTCTTGAACATCATACAAGATCAAAGAAGCGTCAGGGATAACAACATTTTCGTCTCTCTTGTGACTGTGGTCGGGAACGGGACCGGGAGGCGTAGCTGGAGGACAGGTGTCAGTGGTAACCGATGGATTCTGGTTGAGGATGCCACTGGAATGAGGGGACAGTATGCCGGGGAAATTTGGCTGGGTTTCAGCAGAATGGTCAGGCCAAGCTCCTGGAAAGGCCGCGGAAGCCATATAGTGGGAGGTCATTGATAATGGTCGAGTCGCGTCGAGTGGGGGGATGAAAGAAAGAAGGGAATGGGTGAATTCAATCAGACAACATAGAGATATATATATACTGGATGGAACGAAAGTAAAGAAACAAAGGGAAAAGGGAAGAAGCCGGCAAACTCGAAACGACTCGGGGTCACAGCCACAGTTCAAAGACGAATGAAAGACAGGAGCTTGTCTACCCAGAGGTAGTGTACTGGCGAAGTTGCGGCAAGGAAAGATACGATGAAACACTAAGGGGAAATTTCTTGGTTAGATTTCGGGGGAGTGGAGCCACCGGGCGGGAGACCAGGGACTGCTCACCATTGAGCGGAGAGTCATTCGATGAACGAAGACATTGATTACATCGGCGACGTATTCAGCAAGGATTGAGAGAAAGTTGACTATATCTGGATTGCGGCGCATACAAATCCCCCACACGTCGCACTGTCCGTTGAGCGCTGGGGCGGAGATTGAGGTACCACAATGATTGTTGACATAATTCTTCAGGCAGGAGGATATCTCAAACGCATTTTCTGAGAATGCGAACAGAGGGTCAGAGACGGAGAGAGAATCAGATAGTAAGGGCTAGTATCGGAAGAAAGAACACGCACTCTCTCGGTATTCGAGCTCGATCAACCTCAGGTCTCGTTTCACGATGAAGATGAGAACGAGGGTATAATAGATGCATATCACGCCGAAAATAACGTGAATTGTGGATAAAATAGTCCTAGAGTACACTGAAAATGAGCTTGAAACACCAATCCAGGGGTTACTCACCGGTAGAGGTCTCCGCTCGTGCGGAAAAGGATCAGGTTTACCGTCCAACGTTCACCTATCACATGGGGTTTTCTTTGCTCTTCTTGGAGATTCCATGTTAATCTCCTCCTGGGTCTAGCCCTTGGAGGTGATGAGAGGCCGATGATCCTCTTGAGAGATCCCTGGATGGCCATAAGTGCGGAGCGGTGGCAAGAACGAGATTCGGAAGCCACAGTTAAATAGGTGGTTGATACGGTCACGTGACACTCACAGCGACTCGACGCGAGGATGTCAGGCGAGGACACGCCATCCATGCACCCATACGATCGCCGGAGGAATCATTCACTCAGCTGAAGAACCGACCAATGGCCAGGATGGTTAAGCTGAGAGATTAAAAGCTAAAGTTCACGAAGATACGATTCTACACCCTTACACCAATGCACATCACATTAAAGCTAATAGAAAAGTAGGGATACAGAACGGTATATGGTATAGATAAATCGGCCCCAGGCAGCTCAAACCCAATGCTGATCGTGGAAAAGGCCGGTGAAGGGCTGAGAGGACAGTTCCTGCGTTACTTCAAATTCACTGCGATCTTCGACAATCTTTCGCAAGGATTCAAGCATATCTGCGAGGGCGTAATTCGGAGTGGGCTCATTAGCGATGATCGTGGCGCAGGTAGGGCAGGGATAACGAAACAGTTTGGGAACATAGCATCTATGCTCCCGCAAAGCTCGGACGAGGGCTGTGTGCTGCTCGTCTGTTTCAGGGATTGTCGAGCAGTCGCTCCGAAGGTGGTTGTGACGTTTGTGACTTTCTGATCGGTACCCAGCGAGCTTCTCGCCGAGCTTGACCCTAAACCAAGTCCGAAAACAGCTCGAGCAGAAGACGTGTCCGCATTCAGTTCTAGTAGATGCTGTCAGCCTTGATCAACCGCTATGAAATCTTTGGAATAACTTGCATATAAGGCTTTCCCATGAACTTGAGGCACCCCGCGCAGTTCCCTATTCGGTGCAGTGTATCAATGACCTAGAGCACAATGATCAGTGGGTCGCATAGTAATGGTAATATAATCAAATTAAAGAGACTGTACCTGACTGATCACGCTCGCTCTCGTGGTCGGAGCGATCCTTTCGTGATTCGGCTCATGATCAGCCGCTTGAGGGGGGACCGATGGAGTCTGCGCTGACGAGCTCGGGGAAGTGGAAGTGGACGGAGCGGTCAAGGTATTGCCTGCGATTTCATGACCACCCCCTCCCTTTCGGTCAGATAGGGCCTTCCGGATTCTCCCCGACCGATCGTATGTGTACCGCACTGGAGGCCTGGGCTGAGTGGAATCCCTGGAGAGCGGACGTGACTGGTGGGCTACGACTGCCACAGCGGGTGCTCGAGGGGTGTTTGGAGGCGTTGGCAAAGCCATAGCTCCTGACGAAGATAGGCGCAGAGACCGACGCGTGCCCGTTGGCGTGGCATAGGGCGTCTTGGGGGAGGGGCGAGTGGGCGAGTCCTTCGGCATAGTTCGAGACGAAGTTTGAAGCTTGGAGTGTCTACGCGAACATGATATATGGCCTTGCTTGCTGAGGATCAGCACAAAGAAATTTAAAGTGACAAAGAATACCTATAAACAACCCTTTCCGCTTTCTCTTCTTGTACGAGTGGCCATGCCATGATCACAAACAGGACCGGCGCCATGAAGAACAGCGAGATTCAAGAGAACATGTACAGCGATGTTCGAGAGAATAGCGAAATGCGGAAATGCGAGGGAGTAGCGAGAAGCGAGAGGGCATGGAGAGTAGGAGAGTAGGAGAAGAGCGTCGGCGTCGATGGTTGGTTGTTTGGTAATTGTGGCTCTTCAAATGCCAGCATGATTACCAATCACAGAAGCGCTCATCACCGTCATGCTCCCGCTGGCTTTCGAATACGGTCGGATTCAGACTCAAAAAGAATTGTAACGTCGGTGTGGTGGTGAGGGAGACTCGGAGGAGCCAACCGCTTAGACGGCGGGCCGGTCGACCCGATTAGTTATCTGTCGGAATGGCCACTTCTTCGCTCCCTCCATGCCCAAATCAAAATTCAAACGAAATACAGACCAAGACGACGCTGACAGGAAGAGAAAGAATGCGACTGCACAGGCCCTTTTCAGGGCCAGAAGAACAAACTACATTGCTACCCTTGAAGAAGCAGGTATTTTACTTTTTTTCACTCTGCTTCACCCTCCTGATCATGATGGCACGTTACTCAGTGGCCAATCTCGAAAGTGTAGTGCTGACACTGCAAAGTTCATACCGCCAGTCCAAAGAGGAAA
Source organism: Candolleomyces efflorescens (assembly GCA_027579765.1). Lineage (NCBI taxonomy): Eukaryota > Fungi > Basidiomycota > Agaricomycetes > Agaricales > Psathyrellaceae > Candolleomyces > Candolleomyces efflorescens. Next base: position 30,280 of record JAMZDL010000237.1, read on the forward strand.
CCAGAGCTTTGGAATTCAAAGTCTCGCAGCTCATACAAGAGCGTCGAGAACGTGAAGAGTATTGGAGCAACATCTGGAGCAACACCTCCCCGAGGACACAGCCAAGCAGCAATAGTCCCCGCGCATGCTCTCCCTCATTGCGGACCTGTTCTTTTGAGCCGGCAGCATCTACGGAATTCCGCGATTCGGATTATCATGGCGCACCTTCGTCCAGAAATTTCCAGGCGCCAGGCTCTGCAGACCGGAGAAACGCACGCTCTGGAGTTTACGAGGCCGGTCGATCGTTCCATGGGCCTCTAGGACACCCTGTCTCCTGCTGGTCTCATGATAAGGCCTACGGTGCCTATGAATTCGTGGAGCAACAGGACCTCGCTGAAAGATCTATGGGGCCGGAAACGACATATCAACCCCCAACGGAAAGCCCCTCCCCGACCTCGAGAATCACTTCCTTTCATAGTGTCCCTTTTGTGGAACAATCAAAAACCTCGGAACCCGCAAGAGCAATTCAAGATCTTGATTATCGACACGGAGAACACCCCCTGCCCGGTGCCTTGCCAGGCTCTACTGCCCCGTCTTTCCAGCCTGCTCAACCCGCGAAAAAGGTTCATGGCCAAGATTTCGGTCCTCGACGGTGCTCCACACCTGGTCCTTCAGCCGGTCCTATTGCCTCGCCCTCCTTGATCGACTCGGAACCGGGAGACCCCAACCGCATGGCGTCGGTCAACATCATCAGAGCAGACGCCTTCGGAGGCGTTCGAAAATCTCGGAAACGGAAACAACTGTCTTCACAAATGACATCACAGATCGTGGAGAATGTGATCGACTCCCGATTCACGCAGACCAGTACCAGCAAGGATTGCAGACTTTCAAAGGGTCAGTCGCGACTCAACGCCCAAATCCGATTCGAGGCCCCATATGTCCCTCAAATGTTTCAAACCCGGGAAGCGATGGTCGCCTGCGATCGGTTGTGAGTAGTTCAGTTTGCCTATACCATATCGTACATCTTCTATTTAAGTATCTTATCTTGGATAGCCCCTCACCTATTATTTGTCCCTTCATTCACCTCCTCGTTGATCTTGTGCTTGTACTCCCCTGTCTATTTCACCCTTTCTTGGCGTACTGCTGATCGTTACCATAATATTGAGTTTTTGCGGTCACTTTACATTACACAATGCTAGACCTAGAGTATTTGTATCCTCTCGTTATCATGGGCTTATAATTACTAGACCCAGGATAGTTGTTCAATAATCGCTGAGCGCTGAGCATGATCATGAGATCCGGCAAAGTTACTGAAATATTCCTCGACGTTTACACAGACTACTCGAGTATCAAATACCAATATATCGAGGGGCACTGGACATCTATGTAGAAGTACGTGTCGAAAATTATCACCTAAAACTCCACGCCCGGCCTGCCTCCGCGCCTGCCGTCGAGGTGGTAGCCACACTAGCCGATCGTCCAAGAGGGCGGGCTATGATGCGACGAGTTCGAGTCTTAGAATTAGCAGGTGCAGCCCCATCTTCCGGGCCTGGATTTGGATGAGAATTGTAGAGTCGAGGCAGGTAGTACGGAAAGTACTTACGAAGGAAATGCCCAAGGATATGCACAGTGCTATGAAAGAAGCTCAGTCAAGACCGTGAATCTGAAAAGGTGAACCACATGCACATACTTTCCCTGGACTTCGAAGACGTACTCTTTGCCTGGAAAGAGGTCGATCTTGCATTCGTAATGCTCATTCTGGGGAAGGATGATTGTCAGCGCTGAGGCTCGTTGATCAAGCAACGCGAGTAACCTTTTCCGGTATAAGAATCGTGACGGTTGCCTTTGAAGTAGTTTGTCCATTGTCCCTGATTGAGAGTTCAAGAACAGCGCGGAGTGTTCCTCGCTCAGGATTCCTGGGTGGGACAAGGTCGAATGGGAGGGAAATGCCAGTGATACGCAAGGTGGCGCCGGGTCGGACCTGAATGGCAACGCGCTTCTCGACAACGGTAGTCCTATCCAGATTTTATCAATATGAGAGGGTAAGGGCGCTCAGAACGCAGATCTAGCTCACCATATTCCTACAGACTCGACATCCTCGATATCTAGCATATCGACCGACGGAGGAGAGAGTAGGGGTAGAAACGGCGGCGATGGTAGT
>JAMZDL010000238.1:0-32283 GCA_027579765.1 Candolleomyces efflorescens
GATTCCGCGCAAGTCCGAGCGAGATATAACAAGAGGCGGGAAATGGGCGGGATCAGGGCGGAACGTTGAGCGCGAGTGATTTGACGACGGCGCCGCAGCGCCACACGATGGGCGACGTGATTGATCAATGTTGATGGCGACATCACCCGCCGGCAACGGTGCATTGATGGCACCCGCTGGTACACCTCGCGCGACTTACATTATACCTTGGATACGGTTTCCTAAACCGGCATTTGGTGAACAATTACTGCGAGTGAGTGGGTGTAACGCCCTTGCAGCTAACTTAGCTGGTCGAACCCCCCCCATATGCCCAGCTTGTAAGCTGGGGATTTGATGAGGATCAGGTGTTCCTAGGCAACACCAGCGCCCCATTGGGCCCGGAATGGAAATCGCAGTGATGGGCTCGGAAGGACTCTTGCCTCGAGCTCTCACTATCATGTCGTCCGTGTCTTACTTCCAGAACGCAAAGAACTTCGTAGCAAATGGCCCAACATTCAATACCTATGTCTCGGGCGCTGACGGTGAGTGAGGCAGTCAAGCCAGAGGTCCAGTACGATTTTAACGCATAGTACCGCCCTGCTAGCGCTCCAATTCTTGTACGAGCACTCAGCCACTGGGGCGATGCACGACTCTGAGGAACGATTTCCTCCTCCAATGTGCCACCCAGGAACTCGCGAGGCGATCGTGGTTCGTATCATGGACTGGTATGGATACCGCACAAGACCTGGAAAACCAATTATGTGGGTCCATGCACCTGCAGGGTATGGCAAGACTGCAATCGCGGGCACGGTCTCCAAGATTCTCGAGGAAGCCGTGGGCCTCGATTTCAGCCCGCTCGGTGCGACCTTTTTCTTCTGGAGGACATCGCCCGAGCGCAACTGCCCAACACGCTTCATCACCACGATCGCTTATCAACTTGCGATGTCTATCCCTGACCTCGCACCCCATGTCGAAACCGCAATCAAGCGGAACCCCATGATCCTCAGGAAAACGCTCGAGATCCAGCTGGTCAAGCTGGTGGTCGAGCCGTTCAAGGCAATGGGCCGACTAGAGGGCGTCCCCAATCGGTTGGTTATTATTGATGGACTGGACGAGTGTATCAACTCGGACAAAGAGTCCCGAGTAGAGAAAAAATACGCCGAGGACCAAGAGAAAGTCCAGATTCGGATCCTCGACCTTATTCGCACCCTTCAATCCTACCATCTTCCACTCTCCTTTCTGATCCTCAGTCGACCAGAGCCCTGGATTGAGAGGACCATCAGCTCGTGGCCGGATACAACAGTGGAGGTGGTGGACCTCTATGCAGTAGGAGATCACATGAAGGATGTGGAGAAGTACATACGGGCGGAGCTGACACGCATCTCATCAAGCATTGAAGCACATGTGGGGGTCGGGGTGTGGCCTACAGATGATATCGTGCGCAATTTCGTTTGGAAAACAAACGGCCACATGCTCTATGCCTCCACCGCTATCCAACATATTGACGACCCATATAATGACCCGAGAAAACGTCTCGAGGACATTCTCGGGTCACCGTTCAACCCCCACCCTTCTCTGGAGCACTCAACCACGTTTTCCTCCCTTTACGAACTCTACAGGCAGATTCTACGATCTTGCCCTGCAAGTCAACGCTCGGTCTTGGTCGAGGTGTTGGAAGACATCTCTGTGGCAACCATTGATAGGCATTTCAACGTGAATGCCGGTCTCCGCCGCGCTCTTGCTACGCTGGACGCCGTGTCCGGTCGCGTGCCAGGTTTTAGCTCAAGAGCCATTCGAGGTCTCCACGCAGTGCTCCGCCTATCCAAAGCGACGAACACGACGAACGCAGCCCATTATATTGGCTGGTTGGACCCTTTCATTCACTCCTCCTTTGTCGAATTCTTGATGAACCCTATCCTCTCATTGGAATTCGCCGTCGACCTAGGGAGGGGCAGGCGACGACTTCTACGACATTGCATGAAATCCATCTCCACGATTGCCAGCACAAGCGGAAGAGAGGTAGAAGAAGATCACATCCAGTATGCACTTCTGGCGTTTCGACGCCTTTGGATCAAAGCCTGGTCGGAGGAAGCAGACTTACGACTCCACGAAGCCGAATTCGTCGAAATGCTCCAGGTGCTGCTGGCTATAGACCTGGCGACTTGCTTCATCAAGATTTTCACTCGTCGTGAAACCTGCCTGAGCCCCACTCACAAAAGCTGCCGCCGCGCAGCTTTCTCCCAGTTCTCAACCAAACCCATCGGCCCCATCGACTGTGAATTCGGGCAGGACGTTGTACCTCTCGTTGAGCAGGCCTTCCGTCATGTTCAATCCTCGTTGAAAGGAGCTCTGCTTTCTCTGCTTGGCAAATCTCGACAGAGCCAAATGACGGGCTATTGGTGGTCTCCCGAGTTTCCAGAGGGCCTGGAATTCTATTTACTTTGGCTCTGCGAGTCCAAGACGGACGAGTCAACCCCATGGGAGTTGGACGAGGTCGTGAACACTTTGAAGAAACGTCTTCGCGAGCAGGAGAGTTGTTTTTCTGACCAATTGGTTCGAGAATTGAAGCACTATCCTAGCTCGCCCTGGTACCGGACCATGTCTTCAATTTTAGAATTTGTTGACACGGACGGTATGCACGGACGGGACTATGTCGATATATCGATAATCGTTGGTCAGTAATAGAGCGCCATGTCTTAGCTAGCACCATTTATTATGACAAGGAAAGCCTACTCAGCGCACGCAGCCATTGCTAAAACGATAAAACGAGGATGTGTGCATACTCGACGCCAGTCACAGTCTAGGGAGTCCGTGTTCCGTCCTTGCTCAATGACATTCGACCGAGACTAAGAAGAAAAGATCTTGAACAGATACAGAGCTTGTTTGAAGTATTGGAGTTGGCCCGGGGGAGGTTTTCCTCCCGGAATCATGTCACTGAGGATGCGATGTAATGAAAACGAGGTCAAGGTATATACAGGTGGCTATAGACTGCAATCCCCCACATTCTAACGCTCCGGGGGGTACAACAAGTAGTGAAAAGAAACCCATTAAAACACACATACATTTGATTAAATTATCTGCACGGCTAACTGTCTGCTCCAAACATGCAACATGCCTTCGACTTGAGAGAGGGAATATCATCGCAACTACTCCTTCTTCGAACCAGCCTGCTGATTCTCCACCACGACCGAGCTCGATAGCGATGATGAAGCCGAATTAGAATTGTTGGCCTTGGCCGCCAACGCAGCTCCCAAACCCGTCCCTCCCGCACCGGCACCTCCTGCTCCCAAACTACTGAACCTCGGCAACGGTGGAGGCGATACGAGTGCACTAAGACTACCCCAAGTCGAGTGACTCTCAGAGGAGGACCGTGCAGCGGGGCTCGGAGCTGGAGGGGTATTGGGCGTCTGATTCGCAGTACCCTGTCCATCCTCCTGCTGTCGCCCAAACGGCAACTTGGTCGACGAAAAGAAAGTCCCGATATTCGCACCCCATGATGACAGAGGGCTCGTCATTCCATTCGCTGAAGTTGCCGATTGTTCCGACGACGTTGAAGCAGATGTCGGAATCGACGTCGTCGAAGGAGATGACTTGGCGGAAAGTGAGAATGGTCTCAAAAAGCTGCCCTGTGTCGCCGTCTTCGGTGATTCGTCCCCTGCGTTATTCCCATCCAAGTCGGCTCTGGATACTTCAACCGGTGGTGAACTCGGTCGAGAGTTCTTTTCAGCCGCAGTAGGTGGAGGTGACGAGGTGCTTCCTGTGCGCTGAGCCCACCTGCCACGAACTCCTTCAACCGCTTTTAGGAAATTGGTGGACCCTGTGGCGAAAGTACGGGCGACGGCTTCCCGTGCGGGTGCCAATTGGGCCAACTGCTGATCAAGCTTCAAATCCTGGATTCCCTCCTGTAGCCTCAAGCCAATATCTGCCACGACTGAGGGTTTTTCGTTACACGGGTGTCTGAGAACATGTCAGTTCATAATTCCAAGGAGATTACAAGGACCGGGCCTACCGAGGTTCCACGATATCGAAGAGTAGAGGGTCGGTTACGCGTTCCCACACATCGTAGGCGTTGGTCTTCTTGAACTCCGATATCCATAAAGGATTGAAATCCTCAACCGCATTTGAGTCACCTAGGGAATCATACGGGTAAATCACAATGTCCCCGAGGGATGGGTAGACTGGTAGGTCTCACCGGTACCGCCTGTGATCAGCACGCCTCCATTTTCCCCTTTGGCATTGAAGTCCTGGAACTTGACAGTGGACAATGCAGCCGAAATGTATTCTTCAAACTGAAGAAACGAAGATGTCAGAATGGACGATATAGAAGAGACATCCGATTGGACGAACCTTGCTACGGAGATAGTCGTCGCTGCCCTTGAACCTGATTCGATACCAACACGTTCAGAGACACGTTCCTCTATCGAGTGGTGGCGAAAGAACGTACTTCATGCCTCTAGGCTTACTTGGATCATCGTCTCCCCAACCCTCATTAACATCCTTGATGATTTCGTCCATCCATTTCCGATCGGCAGCCGTCAACCCTGCAGAACGCTCCAACTTTGGATCCCGGAATTCGAAGGCACCCGTATCAGTCTGACAAGGATGATGTGAGCTTCGGCGAACAAAGATGGAAAGTAGGTTCCGCCATTCCGATCCATGATGGGATGAAAAAATCTTACATTAACCAACAGATCAATCTGCTTCTGATGTGTGACGATTGAGTTGGTGCACCCACAGAGCCAGCTGGGCGTGTTCTGAATCATATCCATCTGCTGCAGTGGCAGGTATGGCTGGAAGAAAGCGTCCTATTTGGTTGTGAGCGCATGGCGCAGCATGGAGAATGTGTTGGAATCACCTTTCCGAAGATATCCAAGGGTAGACCCATGAATGCCAGCATGCTCTTGTGGTCCGAAGTCTTCAGTGATGTTGGTTTTGAAAGGGTCGTTGCACGCGTAGCGAGTGGTGGTGATCCGGAGTCGTCGAGGTTTTGCAGTAGACCTAAGGAGGTGTGCCGTGAGTGCAAGCCCGGGATAACAGAAAGCTGACAAACCAGGGAGTAACGAAACAAGGGAATACTGGAACGTGCAAAGGCGCTCCACCGGATATCCATAGAACATAATCTAACAAAATTTGAGGGGGATTCGAAATAGAACAAACACCAACGATGCATACCCGTTTTTGAAGAATCAAAGCTTTAACCAAGACGAGGGTTCGTTGTCTAAAGGTATGCACAAGTTCGCGTAGGCTTGTTCCCATGTACAACCCGCTTTCGGTGAGTTGACCTCGAAGCGATAGCTCCAGTGTCGACCCGAAGTCTTCTAGGATACTGTAGTCTGAGAAGTCTCTCTGCGCGAACAATGCTGTCGTGACGATACGGAGTTTTTCCCTGGGTCGAAGTGAGCACACGATATCATGATTCCTTGAATTGCACACGAACCGGATGGGTCCAAAGACAGGTTTTGATGCCAGCACAACAACAGCCTTCTGGACAGTCGAGCGTGTTACATCTTCGCCTTTGACAAGGAGGTCGGCAGCAGCGATTTGCTGGTTGCACCTAAAGAAGTTTCAATGACCGTCAATAGGAGCTAAAGAGCGACCTACGAGATTCCAAAGACTGTGGTAGGGGTTAGACCTGGCTTCACGATGTGAAAATATGAGTAGTCCTCGGCACTCTACAAGGAATGTTAGTCGATGCCAACCTGAAGGGCGTGCCTCGCACCATATGAGCACCATCGGGGAGTGCAAGGAATGGCAAGATCTTTGCAACCTCTTCGTCCTCAAACACCTCCCCTCTAAAGTATTCGATACGGGGTCCAACCTAACTCGACAGATGAGATGCAATACAGAAGAACGGCGTTCGATGTACCAAATGGTTGAAATCCACCAATGCCACGCCGAGCACGAGCTGGCCTTCAGGCAGGGTCATCAAAAGGGACTCGGGACGAGCCTTCCGCGACGAGGATGATGCAAACGAGGCGATCGAAGCAGTGTCATCCCGATGCTGGGGTGGCGGGTATGTTGGGAGGGGTATTGGAACCATTCCCAGTCCCTTGTCTTCGGCCTCGCCGTCAATTGACGTCGGATTGGATGATATTGCAGAAAAACCGTCTGTTGCCCTGGCATAAACGCCAGGCTCTTCAGCGTCGAGACTCCCATAACCATCCGACTGCCTCCTTGTGTATGAATACGAGTCTGAGCTTCTCGAGGTCGCAAAGGACTGCCGTGGATCCACATCGCTTATGACAGAGTGTCGAGGGGAAGCTGGTGGCGACGAAAGGGAAATGGACTTCTGCGAAGCTGTGTCACCATCGTCACTATCTGCTCCGCTGACATCTCTGGACGGTGTCCTGGCGTGATTTGGCTGCGAGCCCAGCGAGCTCAACGACGGAGGGGATGGTGGCGAGGGCAAGGACGACGACGAGGAAGACATGGTGAACGTGATGAATGTCGAGGAAAGAATCTGAAGTCTTGCCTCGCGTGGTCAAGAAGCGTGATTGCATTACTGACAGACTCCACGTGTTTCTTTTGATCAATACGGAATCCTAATGGATTTGGTGCTATGGGCCATTCAGCCTTGCTTCCGCTGGGCCATGACCCTTGAAACGGTATCATCTGGCCGTCTACCTGCAGGCTGCGCTTTCTGAGGTATATACCACAGGCCGCCCTGTCTCCAGCCCTCTTTCTCTGCCCCCTTCTTCCTCCAGGATGAACCTCTGGCTGGTCTCTTTGTTTATTTGTTATGCGACCGCCATTCCGCTCAACCTCCAGACCGTATTAGATATTTTCTTAGATGGGGGGTATAGACAGGAATTGGAGCCAGGAAAGGTCGGATGGTATGATCCCAGGGAACGAGGGGGTCGTTTACTAGATGTACGTCCTCTGCTACTCGCCTTCAACTAGAGTACTAACCCTCCATGATGTCAGTATACTATAGACGTCTACGGAGAGCCACTAAATATTATTATATCTGCCCTTTCCGACCCATACATCTTGACCGATACTGGGTTCCACCACTACACCAAGTGTGTGCCTTCTAATTGTCCTCGAGGCCGGCCTGGATTGACTGTTGTCCTGTCGCTAGGTCCTTGGGATACTCTCGCGAGTGTCTCGGGTTGCATTATGGCAACCGACATAGAGCGGACCTCGGTGATGGAGACGGGCAGAAAATAGAGCTTATCCTCGCTCGCCAGCACTACTTCCCAGTGTGGGGGACATGCTGGGAGAGCCTTGCTGGTGAGTTCCTTTTCCTGATACACCGCCTCCAAGATATCCATCATGTACTAGGCGGTCATCACTTCCGTGCTTGGAAGCAGAACGGGACCGAGGCTGATAGCGGTGCTTGGTTTATCGGGTAAGTCGTAGATCTCTTTAGTTTCGCCCCATCCGTTGCCGACGTCCTCGCCATCATGTCTGAAAAGCGCATCGAAAGAGCTGGTAGGTTTCATTTTGTCATGTAGTGGAGATTTTCTGACCACCGCCGACTTATGAAGGACTCGAGAAATCATCACACCATCGTTCCCAACGGATACAACCTGGGTTAGCACTCCGATCTATCCAACAGTCTCGCTGATCTGACCGCAGCATCGTCTGTTATCTCGTAATCCTCCGTGACACTAGGACGCGACTGGTTTGTCGATAACGCCGTTTCTGGCACCAGGTATAGAAATCGAAGGTGGAAAGCTGAGGTAGAGTGGCGGTCTGACTTACTAGAAGAGGGAAGCGACGGTATGGCATCTACAGCTTTTCTTGCAGTTCTCTCAGCACTAAAGGTTTGCGCGGAATCGATAGGTGTAAATCACGGCATTCCCCAGGACGGCCGTGTCGCTGTCCTGACCGTTGTCCGCGTTTGATCGACTGAGTAGAGTTCATTCCTAAGGTGCTTTAAGTCGCCACTATCTCCCCAATTCCTATCTCGTTATACCGCATGGCGATACTTTCAACGTTCCGCCATACCTGTATAGATCCCCGTGTATTTCTAACCGTTACGATTTTCTTTCAAGTGGACTTGTCGCCTCACCATACTATGTATCCCTCTGTTTGAACTAGCACTTGTTTGTATGTACGATATTTATGACAGTCTGGAGCCATTTACATATCGCCTTGATGACACCCTCCCCTTTGACCACTTCGTAAAACTCACTTCTAGCCCAGGAACATCACCGCGAATCATTAATTAGGGAGTAGCAGAAACTTTGCCATTCGAAGGCTTCTTTCTCCTCGTGGCCTGTCAGGAAGGTATATGTGCAGCCCACGTCATGCATATGCCACTGCCATGCGACCTATCTTTCTTAGGACCGTAGATCTCATCCAGAAGCAGGGTGACTTGACCATGTTCTGCGGCTCCTCGCCGCTGATCGTCCAGAATTGGCACTCAGTGGTTTTTGATAGCTTATCAGTCAACGGTTGCGTTGGATAGCACTGGACTTTGCGAATTATCGAATTTCAATCGTGCATGCTCAATGGCGTATAAAGACGCCATGAATGCTCTCTAGGTTGAGTCAGATCTGTGTGGCATGACGAAGCGGAGGGTGCAACGGAATTCAGCCAAATTTCGACTCTGGTCCTGAGTTTGTTGACGTTGACTGGAAATTGGAATCGGATCGGTTAAGTGAGCGGGAGGCGAATTTAGTTTGCGATTCAAGACGGGCCCTGCTTTTCACGGCAGATATCGAGACTCGAGCGAAGCGGCCACATGAAGGAGGTTGTACAAGGCTCGGAAGCGTCGGAATGGTCGGCGAAAAAATAAGTACACACTAGCAGTTGGGCAACAACTTGGAGTAATAAATTGAGAGCTAGATGGTGGTTTCGACTCCATTCTATAAAGCACGCTATCGATTCAAAGTCTGGCCTCATCTCTGGAAGATTTGATTCCACATTTGGTTCTGAGGTGCGTAAATAACAAGGTTTCATTATGTCGTCGTACGTACGGTATAAAGCGTATTCCATTCTATGTCCAGACAAGGTGTATTGGCTCCTCTCTGCGGAGCATGGGCGCCCTGATCTTTGGCTCTATCTCAGGCTGATGCCAAAGTAACTTCAAATTTGTGAATCCTAACGTATGGCATTATTTGAGTCCTCCCAATCTATCCTTCGAGTTCCCAAGAGCTGTCAGATAACTCACAAAGAAAGTACAAGGACCCTGCTTTGTTTGGGGGCATCTCTGTCAAAACCGACATAGAAGTGAAGAGCTCAAGATCCGACATAACCATCGCAGGCCCTCAGTGAAGCTCAATTCAAACGAAGTCGACCAGGTACGTAGGTAAGTAGGCACAAGCCAGGTTGCGAAAAAAGAGGGTGCAAACTTAGACACTTACACACGATGCTCTGAAAGATAAATGAAAACTTTGAGCCTTAGTAAGTGAATGGCCATTGGGGGTGTACGTATGTACTTAGGTGATTATCAATGAACTGAATACCCTGGCCCACGGTCTGCAGAGAACTCAAAAAAAGTCAATTCAGAAGCGCCCATAATTGAAGGCATGACATCTTCTGCAAACTCCACCGGTTGTTTGTGATTGCGAGGGGACCCTGAGGGTCAAACGAAAAAATTCTGCTCATGTGCCTTTGTAGAGTGGCGTTTGTGATGTCCAGTTTGAACGGGTGCATCCAGCACGACAACAACTCGAGATCCGGTGTTTTTTTTTTCGTTTGTTTAACGCCTCGAGGCTCTAGATTTCGCTGAAACCCGAAATGAATAAGGAATCAGAGTCAGCTGTGGCGAGACAAGTAAGGTTATCGCATTAAGTCCGACATGTCGTAAAGCAAGAGACGGTAAAACCGATATCTCCCTAACTGTCACGGTGACTACCATCCAGTTATCCACGAGTTCCATAAATGCTTCTTAAATTACTTATCAGAGAAGCAGAATGAATGAATGGAAGGTACTTACACTGGGCTCAAGTTTGGGGTTTAATTTCGGTGCCGGATTGTCTTCAATGAAAGTGAGCACTGAGAACTGAGAACTTTTCTGGGAGTGAATATTGACTGGAAGGGCCTTAACCCAAATGAATTCAGTCAGGGTGAAGGTGTCCTGGACGCAGCACTGGTCTCGTGAGCGATTCCGAGATTCGGGAGGGAGTCAGTCGGTCATCACAAAAATGTCTGCCAGGTGGCGGACGGCTGGCGTTAGAGCCTACGGCGGACCTAAACCCCACCTTGAAACAAACAAACGTAGGTCATATCAAGCTTTAAAAGAAATACCAGCGGGTCTGCGCCAGCTCGACGGTGCTTGCTGTCCTGATGATGGACTGATCTGAGCGGTACCGCCTACAGATGGGCGCGCGCTTGAGCGGCGTCTGCCAGTGCGCCTCTCCCGACGGGTACCTTCTTTCAAGGCATCCATTCGCCGGCCCCCCCAAGTACACATGTAGAGGCAAATTTTGGGGTCCCTTCTTCTCCCCGTTCAGTTAAAAAAAGGCGGCAAAGCATGAGGACATATGATGCCGTCAACGCGTCGGGTGCGGAAGCGCTTACGAGTCGGCCACCAGCGGCCACCGCGCCCCGCCTCCCGACTGTACCTTATTTAATTTTATGTGTATGTAAATCACCTGAAAAAATACCGAGGCTTGCGTTTGGCGGGATCTTTCGTTCTCGAGGGACGCTTTTCGAGTTCTAGGATTCGATTCGATTTTCGAAGAACTTCGAGAAGACAGACGCTGACAGAGGAGGCTTTAGGGAGGGTTTGGTTTCTTGTGTTTTTTTTCTCCCAGCCCACGGTAACTTTAAGTTTTTGGTGAAACGCTTTGGACGAAAACGAGGCCGGGTTGGTTACGCGGTGTGTTTTGCGGTTTTGTTTCGCCTTGACCTGAAGGAGCGGGTCTTCGGTGATTCGCGCTTATCGCAAACCTTGTGCAGGGCAGGGCAATATAGCGGAATTCGTGTATACTACGGTCTGTCTCACATTGCGAGCTATTTCAAGCGTTTCCAGGTCGTTTGTTTCGTTGGTCTCCTCATACACATGTTCTTGGAGAGTGATGCGTCGACGACGTCAACAAATCCGCCTTGATCACCGGGTTACGTCGTAACATCTGCCTCGTGAATTCAACAGAATATCAGCATGGGAAACCTACGTGAAGCTTTGAAAGGTTGACGTGTAAGCGTGCATCGTGGCCCAGGGCGACCCGTCGGATTACCTCGGTACGCACCTTCCTCGAGGAATGACAGGTTTCCATTAGAACTTGACCAGCGCTGGGTTCGTCGGGATCGCATGTACATCATGGATCATGGATGGATGAGTATCATTGATAACGAATATAGAAGAAATTCGACATTTGTTTATTAGTGAAAATTAGGCAAGAAGGTGCCAAAGCATTTGAGAACCAGAGATAGCTCGGCGAAGCTCCGAGGTAGAGGACTTCTAGGACCGTAGGACCAGCGGGAGGTGCGATTAGCGTTCGTCCGTGCAAGTCCGTTGGCTTCTGGTGCTGCGAAGCGTTGAGAATCGTGCAGTGCAGCGCCCGAGTCAAGTAGAGCAATAAACAAGGATGTCATGTCCAATGTCGATCGTTTACTTGCGGTGGTTGCCAGGGTGCCTAGGAAAGTCTTCATCGGATATGAAGAGGAATATTAACGTTGACTCTTGACCACCATCTCCCGCGCTTTTCTCTTTGCTTTCTCTCTGGTTGGACCTCTCGGACTCCCCTGGACTCTTGACTTTTGATTGAATTCCCAGACTTGGAATTGGAGGAAACAAAAAACATAGCAGGTGCTTACGAAAGCCACCCCGGAAATCACCAGCCCAATCGGGGTCAGCAGAAAACCGTTTCTCCGAAAACATCACAGGGTTACCCACGGAAGACCCATCATCATGGACTCTAATGTCCCCTTATATTTTACCGCGAATACCCAGGAATTCGCCTTTCATATCGCCCTCGACGCCCCCAAGCATCCCCACCGCCTCCCCCGCCCAGTTTACGTGCGAGATCCCCCGCGAGAACGCCTACCAGCAGCCTCAGACGTCGACGCGTGGGGGCTGGGTATCGATTCACGCTTGGTGAGTCCAGGTATTGAGGGCGAAACGGGGGAATTAACGCGTCGTGTGCCCAGGCTTTAGTGAAGGACGACCCAGACATCGATTTTTATACCGACTTGTACGCGGGGACACCCAAACAGCGACCAGGGCCAATGGCCAAGAAACGACGGTCTTTACAGCAAATTCTCGTGCCCAACTTTTTGCAGGGCTCTTCGACCTCGTCGCCGTCATCTCCAGAGGCGACGACACCAACCTCGCCTACGAGTAGTGTGGGCAACAAGAGGTTTTCGCGACTGCGGGCCCACTCGTCAGCTACGCCCGCCAGTGGGCGATGGGGTCTGCAACAGCTAGCCGAGCTACCGCCGCCTTTGGCGCCTGCAAGTACCGTGGGTTCACCTCGCAGCTCTTCCCCGCCATCTTTCCTTTTAGACGACGATCCTTTTGCGAATCTTACTGCTGGACCCTCTGTCTCGCGAAATGCGACTCCCGTACCCGCTCCGCCTCCACCACCCTCTGAAGAGATTCCTATCCCCGAGACTCCACGCTCGCCTCTGATGCCGACAGTGCAGGAGATTCCTACTCAATCTATCTCGAGAGCCAGCTCGACGCCGGACAAAGGAGAGAAGGCTAAAAAGCAGCCTGTGCCTCGGGCATTCTCTGGTCAGCGATTAGCACCAGTAGCTGCACATCAGCGGCCAGCTTTCAGATCGCGGCCCTCTCTACCTTCGCTTAGCACGCTTTCTCAGATGAACGTGGTTCTGACCAAGAAGGTGAGATTGTACTCAATCTGTTAAAATTCTATCACTCATCACACTTCCTCAGGTGCGGAAAGGAAGGGTCGGAGCAGGGTTGCCATTCGAACCATGGGATAACCCAGACTGCGAGCTGCCTCCAAGAGTGCTGCAAGACATCAGTGGGACAAGCACCCAGTCGTTGCCACCGGGTACTCAACCGTTGCTGCCTAGCCAGCTTGCCGGGCTTGCGGCGTCTAGCCCCGCCTCTGCCAGCGACAGCGAATCGAATGAAATCAAAGCGCCGCAGCTCTCCCATACCCTTAGCGACGGTCCATCTTCAGCATCCGCGGCCTCACCTGTTGATGAGGTTTCAACTACACCAAACGCCCTTTCGCAACACGTTCCCTTGCACGATTCTGAGCCATCACTCCCTCTAAATGACGAAACATATCGTCTGCCATCATTATCGATATCAACCTCTGATTCTGGACACGGCCACGAGCTCGTGGATAACTACTATTCTCGGTCATCGAGCGACTTGGGTCATGAGGGAGAGGAAGAAAACGCGCGACATCGGACGTCCGATGATGGTGCTCCGTTTTCGGTCTACAATCAATACTCGAGCTACACAGATTTCGACACGGATACCACCACTACAGCCTCGACATCTTGCGATGAACTGTCCCCGCCTCCTTCTTCACGCGTATCGTCTTTGGACCTGCCCCTTCCACCTACCCTCTCGCGATCCATCTCCTCGATTTCGGTTTCCTCCAATTCATCTCAGCGCTCTGTCGAAAATGGGGCAAATCGAGATTCAACCCATACGAGAGACGGACATACAACGGCGCGTTCTTCTTCTGAATATAGCGACTCGCTGCCCTCCCCATTCGATTCCGACAACCAGTGTCCGTCGCTCGTTTCGTCCGAGTCGTATTTTGCGTCTTCCACCACTTCCACTGCGCCTCCACCCATGTCCCCGGTGACCCTTTCGGCTTCGGGTCAACCACATCAACTCTCCCCAGCTCTTTCCACTTCTTCGATCGGTTCATCTGGATACTTTCTTCCCCCGTTTTCGTCTATTTACGCGCAAGAGTCGACTGGGCTTGGTCTTGTAGCAAACTGGAGAGACCAGTTTGGGTTGGGTGCTCAAGGATACTCTGGGGTCGGGAACGGGTCTGGGTATGGGATGGGGTCTGGGTATGGGATGGGGTCTGGGTATGGGATGGGGTCTGGGTTGTTTTTGAGTGATCTGGAGCTGTTGAGCGAGCCGTCGCTTGCTATTCCCGAAGAGGACTCTGAGGTCGTCCAAGCCAAGTACCCTCCTCCCGTCGACGGTGGTCACGATCCCATTTCAGCTCCTCCTACCGCGATCTCTGCGTCTTCTTCGTCCGGATCGTCTGAAGAAGTGACGTCAAGTTGGTCCTCCGAGTCCAGTGCGGGTGCTTATTTGACGACATCTCCGCCTTCGCTGCCTACTCAGATTCCCAGTCCTACCAAATCGGCTGGGCATGAAGACGGTGCTGGGTTTCCGCAGTTTTTGCATGGCAAGAACTTTGTAGCGAGCCCTGTGGAGGATATTGACGGGATCGCGTGGCCGTCGTCTGCAGATACCGTTCGACAGGCCCCGACATCTCTGATCCGGCGCGGAATGTCCGGTAGCGAGGGGGGCGGGCACATGGCGGCTGGTCATGGTACTGGTGCTGGTGCTGTAAACGGTGCTGTTGAATGTGGTGAATGGGTTCCTGAAGAAGTTGTGGACGGTGACGGTGACAGCGACAGCAACAGCAACGGCGCTGCGAATGGCAAGGGTCCTGCTGCCTTTAGTGATGGTCCTGCGGTGATGATGATGGGAGAAGAGAGGCCACGCTCCTCGCGGTCGTCCCTGTCCGGGATGGCGTTGGATGAATCGGACTCGGAATCGGAAGCGCGAGGCCAAGCTAAGGCCGAGCCTCAAGGCGAACAACATTCATATCAACAGCCGTTTTTGAACTTGAACCGTGACCACCACTACCAACACCAACAGCATCAAGACTACTACGACCACTCTATCTCAACTTCTTCTGCGTCGTCGTCTTCGCACAATTTACTCAGCAGTAGCAGTGGTTCGAGTCGTACGCAAAGCGTGTTCAGCATCGATAGTGAGGATTTGGCAGGAATGGTCGGATATCAGGCGCCTAGGACGAGTGCGGTGTCGTATGCGGATGAGAGGTGGAGTAGAGGGAGCAAGGCGGTGGATGGGTCGGGCTGGGAGGGGAGCTCGGGTAATGCGGCCAATGGAGGGTACAGAGGTCGTTCGCCGTCTCACAACGACTACAACCACGGTGCGTCGACGAGCAGTGGATGGTATGGGCAGCATCAGAGGTCGGGGTTTGGACGAGGTGGGGGTGGAGACGATGATGATGATGGGAGGGATGATCGAAGGAGGCAACGACGACTGCATCTCGGGCCCGAGGCTACTACGACTGTCAGCGCTAGTGCATCCGACAAGGAAGACGATAATGAAGACTCGGGGGATGGATATGGACCTCCTGCTGCTAGGGTTCCTGCAACCGCCCACAGCTGGAATGCTGCCACTCGGAACCGGTACACTAGTACTTCGCAGATGTCGTCCCCTGGTGCCCATGCTACCCGGTTCCCAATTTCGTCGACGGCCACTAGCTCGGATGACGATGACGTACCCTTGGCGCAGCGTATTCCGACAGCGCTGACTGCGCAAAAGTCTATTCGACGTCAGGTCCGGGAGGAGCGGCAGATCAAGAAGCTGGAGAGGGCTGCGACGACTGCTTCCAAGACAACGAGAGCGGGGGGTGCTGGGGGTTCTCGAGCGGAAAACCAAGGACGGGATAGGGAGTGGGAGGCGTTCTCGAGGGAGAGGCATGCGACCCTGAGGCCTGCGGGTGCTGGAGCTGCTCTCCCGGCTGCTATGCCCATGTCAAGTTCTCAGGAGGCTGCCATGCATGCTCACCTAGGCGCTGGTGAACTTCAACAACAGCAACAACATGCGGTACAAGCTTCAGTGCCGGTAGGCAAAGGTCGCCAGAGGACGATGACGATGCCAAGCAAGCCTTCCCCGCATAATCCCTTTTCAGCTGAAGACCTTGCCAAGAGGCTCCAGAACGTCCAGATGGCTGCCGAGCAAGTTCCTTTGCCTGCATCAGCGCAGCAGTCGCCCCAGCTTCTCGGAAATTACCCAGTGGGAGGAGCCATGGGGTCGTTCGAGACGCCTGAGAGGTCGCCTGTTGGGCCTACCCGGGGGAGGAGCATGAAGGATTATGGGAGAAACGATCCTTATGCGAAT
The DNA here is from genome assembly GCA_027579765.1 of Candolleomyces efflorescens. Classification (NCBI taxonomy): domain Eukaryota; kingdom Fungi; phylum Basidiomycota; class Agaricomycetes; order Agaricales; family Psathyrellaceae; genus Candolleomyces; species Candolleomyces efflorescens. The sequence goes on from JAMZDL010000238.1 coordinate 15,983, forward strand.
AGCCCTTCGAGCCCGCTTGGCACTACCCTCAGATCTCGTTCGATTCATAACGCGGAGCGGGAGAGCCAGAGACGGATGTTGGACGAGGTGCCTCCACCTCCTCCGTATCGAGCTGCACCCGTGGACAACGTTGACCAGAGGATTGCGTTGTCAAGGCAGTTGTCGAGGTCGCAGAGTCGGGTGAGGGAGGACGTTTCGGGGTCTGCTTCGCAGGCTCATTCTCCCCAGGCGAAGAAGAGGAGTTTGTCGATTTCGAGGCCTGCTACGGCTCCTCATGGTGGAGAGCTTGTTCCTCCTGTTCCGCCGTTGCCTTCGAGGCAGAGCATGGAGGAAGGGATGGCTCACCAGGCGCAGCATCATGTTTCGAGGAAGTTGTTGAGGCCTGGGACGAGTGGTGGTAGGACGTCGCTCGAAGGTGAATGGTCTGGGAGGTCTCCTGTTACTCCGTTTGCTGCGCTCCCGAGTGCTGGACAGGTCGTTCAGCAGCGAGTGTTTGTTGGGGATATGCAGAGGTTCAATATGGTGGAGATGACTAACTCTACTACTGCCGGGGATGTTGTCGAGATGATTGAAGCACAAGGCTCGTTGAAGGGCCTTGTTGGATCTGGAGGGTGGATGGTGTATGAAGTCGCTCAGGATTTCGGAATGGGTGAGTACGATTCGTGTTGCTTGGATGGTATGAATGTTAACGTTCGTTCGTAGAGCGACCTATCAGAAGCTTTGAACTGCTATCCGATGTCCAAGCTTCCTGGAACAAGGACAAGATGGTCAACCTTTTCGTACTTAAGATGACTCCGCTCGCCGTCCCTCTCAGTCGTTCGGTGCGTTTCTTTCCTATCGCGTGTTGAAAATGACGACTGATGATTGGCCCCAGGCTATCCCCTCGAGTTCGCCTATGCATCATGGGTACGTCGAATGGGAATCGAAGCGAGGAAAATGGAGCAAGAGATGGATGCAACTTCGAGAACATAGTCTCTGGCTCTCAAAGCGCGAGGGCAAGGATGAGATGTTCCTCTGTTCGCTATCCAACTTTGACGCCTATCTCGTCACCCGTTCGCACCGTGCACCAAAACCTTTTGCTTTCGCTGTCAAGTCGACCGACAGCCTTACATTCTTCGAAAATGCGGCGGATTATTTGCACAACTTCTCGTGCAATGAAAAGGAAGGACGGATCTGGATGGAGAAAATACTGGTTGCAAGGGTATGTCTTTCGTTGAGGCGACGTCTGGAATTATCTGACATTGTCTCTCCTTTTCTAGTCGTACGTTCTTCATCAGGAACGGCAGGTTTTGTTCAACCCTAAAGCCCCAGGAGGAAACGCAGCCGGAGGTCTCACCCGTTCTGGAACTCGAAAGTCGACTGCCCAACGAGTCCCAGCAGCCCCTCTCGTTTCCATCCCTCCACCATACTCCGTTGCCAATCAGATGCCGCAAAGCGGCAACGTTTTCGAACCTGGTTCGCTTCTCTCCAAACAGCCTTGATTTTTCTTTCCCTTCGTTTGCGTTTCTTTCATTTCCTTTCGTTCTTTGTTTGTGAAGCCCTTGTCTCTTACTACTCTCGTTTGAATTGGTTTTATCCTCTCTTTTGAAATTTCCCTCCTTTTTGGTTTGTTCAAAATCTGTGCATTGTTACTATCACTATTCCTACATTATTTGTTGTATGCGGCCTTTTCCATCCCACCGCGATAGAGGGGGGTTGGAGCCTGTACCAACAGCGTTAGTTAGTAGTCGGCTAGGTTGTTTGGTCTGCCGACGCATATGCACATGCCTTAGAGATCCCCTATCCCAACCATCCAATTGTACTCCTACCCCCACATCATCTATTTGCCCTAGACACCATCATCGCATACAAATTACGATACTTTCTACGTGTATATCTCTCTCGTTGTACTATGCATATGGCATTTTGTCGCACGTCGTCCATCTTGAGCTCCGAGTCGTTGTCTATGTACTGTCTTGCCAGTCGGGTGCACTGCGCCTGTTGGGATTGCATGTAGGATGATCATTACTTGCAGTATTTTGCACCACCAAGAATCGGATTATACTGGTCTAAGGTTACATATACAAGCGTGGCGGGGAAAGTCTTTCGATATACGAAGAGCAGGAACAAGAAGGTTGAGCGTTAAGCAACAAAAACGAAGGGCAGTCTAAGAAAGAACATTGAAGCTTCTTAATCCGACGTCTTGACTTTCTTCTTTGGCGGCTCGTCGGAATCAGCAGCGGGTTTCTTTGGCTTGGGTTTAGGTTTGGGCTTGGGCTTCTCCTGGTCTACATCCATAGGGTCGTCATTTGCCTTAGCCTTGGGTTTGGGCTTCGGTTTGGGTTTCGCCTTGGGCTTCTCGTCCTCATCTCCGTCAACGTCAACATCCATATCATCGTCCTTGGCTTTAGGTTTGGCTTTCGGTTTCGGTGCAGGCTTTTTCTTGGGTTTGGGGGCGTCGTCGTCCTCGGCGTCACTGCCTTCAGGAGCTGCTGCTGCTTTCTTTTTCTTCTTGGGAGCAGCGTCGTCACCCCCTGCTTTAGCCTTTCCTTTCGCTTTCTTCTTCTTGCCTTCGCTGGCGAGTGCGAGGTCACCGCTGGCGTCTGAGGCTGTTTCAGCGCCGGAGCCGTCAGAGTCGGAGTCGCTGGGTGAACCAGAGTCGGAGTCGGAGGCTTGGAAGTCCTCTGCGAGAAAGAAGTCAGTTTCCGCTCGAACAAGAAATGATGAAAGGAAAAGGACGCACCATCTTCCTCGCTGTCCTCGTCATCCCCGCCAGTCCTCGACACACGCGCTCTCCTCCCACCTTCCTCATCTGTGCTCACGACGCTCATATCGTCGTCGTCATCATCAGCATCCACACCTGCTGAAGCCAAGAGCAATTCCGCATCCGGTACCATCTCGTTCTTCACTCTCACTTTCTTGTCCTTCAAGTACGCCTCCGTCACCTCGTGCTCTTCCTTATTAATGGAAGTGAAATTATATTCGGGTCCGCTCTTGGTGACGATTTTGAAGTCGAACGTGCGAGACGCGGCAGCACCCATACGTGAGAAGACGGCTTGGTGGATATCTTGGATTTCGATGAGGGTGGGTTGTTTAGAGACGAAGAAGACGTATTTTTCGAGTAGGAACAAGTCGCCTTGGACGGCTTTGAGGTTGGCTTTGATACCAGGGTGGCCGTCGCGGCTTTGGAAGCTGCCGGCACCGATGATCTTCTTTTTGGAGAGAGCGCGGAAGACAGTGGAGATGACTTCGTATGTGGGGTCTTCGTAGTTTTTCTTGAGCTTGTCGTATTTCGCGATGTCTTCCCTGAGTAGAAAGAGGGTGAGTGGGCGGACGTGTTGGAGAAAGGGGAGACGTACTCGCTCATGTTGAGCTCTGCAGTGATCTCTTCCTCTCTCGTGAACTGCATGACGAGGTACTGGTATCGAGTTTGACCCTGGCGGATGGGCGTGCTCAGGCTTAGCTGAAAGACCGTCAGAACTCGTTCTCTTTCTTCAAGGAAGTGGAATACGCACAATGAAGAGCACATGCTGATCATCCTTGGGCAGCAAGAATAACTTCGAGATGCTGGTGAACAGAATCTTGTAGTCGTACGTCTTGCCGCGAAGACGCAGGAATTCAGGAAACATGTCCATGTCGTATCGACCACGAGGAGTCAGGACGAGCACTTCCTCGAAGCTGAGGATCATATTGCCGGTGATCTGGCCAATGTTGGCGCGCTCCTTGATAGTCTCATGGAAGGCCTGCGCGGCGCTGATATCCTCTTCGTCATTCTCGTCGTCGGACTTTTGAGACCCCGCATCCGAGCCCTTGAGCTTTGAAATCGAGCCTGGGACGTGGAAACGAATTTCCACCATTTCGTCCCCAGCCACTTTGCTGCCTTTCGAGGACCCGGCAAGGTTGGCAAACTCGAGAGACACCTCCGTTCGGCCGGCAATGTTGGAATTGGCAACATTGTTCAATGGAAGTTCGAAGGCTGTTTTGTCGGATACCAAGAAAGCAAGATCTTCGCCTGTTCTCTTCATTCAGCAGCTGGCAAAATCGCATAAAACCGTCGCTCGCACCTCTAAAATCAGCCACACCCCAATTCCAGCCCTTGAACGACACTTCCTGGGTTTCAAGGGTGATACCAAAGTGGTTTTTGAGAAGCTGCGCCAGTTTATCGTGTTCCTACGCCCATTAGCCATCCATTCAAAGGCCCAAAACGCAGATGACTCACCTCTCTCAAAAACCCATCGAATTTCTCTCGTGAATGGTCCGCGAGCCCGATACGAAGCTGAAATTGGCGCGCAACACGCAACCACTGCGCCCATTTGATCTTGTTGCCTTCGAGAGTGACCACCTTGCCCGAGTCATTCCCTTTCCAGCCCATTCCCGTCGATGCCACGCGAAACTCTGGAGTGGGTGAGTCCTCTGTGTTCAAGAATCGCTAAGTACGCCACCTACTGCCCACTTCTGAGGAAAGACCATAGTAAATCTTGTCAAACTGGGTTGCCATCGTACTTTTCGGCGTCTACAGGGAGTATATGGATGAGATGAAGGCCCACGAGGACCGTTGTATGATGGAGGTGGGAGGCAAGAACGCGCTGTCGGAGTTCTAAAATAAAGGAGGAGACGCGGTGCGGAGTTGGAAAGCATGATAAGGCGAGTCAAATTCCAAGCCTTTGTCCTTCGAACCCACCATGACGAGTCCACCGGGAGATCTTTCCCATCTCTTCGCCGGCAACGACGCTCCAGAGCCACACGAAGAGTCTTTGGTCAAGCTGAATATCGACAATCTCCAAGCCAAGATATCACAGCTTGAACAAGATCTGTCACACCAAAGTTCCCAAGCGAGAACGCGCCTCCAGGAGCTTGAGGACGATCTTTGCCAGCATCACCGGGTCTTATCCTCCATAAGGCGCATTCCAGTCGAAGTATTGGGCGAAATATTTGAGCTCTCTCTGTTTCCGGTCCGAACTGGGGACTTTGACGACCGATCTCGGATTATCGCCCTTTGCTTGGTTTGCAAACATTGGTGCATTGCTGCGCGGCTCACTCGCTCACTTTGGAGCACCATCAAGATATATGCAGATTCACAAATATTGTTTCTTGACAGAGCGGAAGCTTGGCTTCGACGCGCAGATGATACTTCACGGTCCATCACCTACCATAAATTGAGCCTCAAAGACGACGCTCCACCCGATCCACAGTTTGTGAAACTGTTGGCTGAGGGCCCGCACCTTCGGCACCTATCCTTGCTCATCAACTTCTTCAGCTTTCAAAGGCTTGTCCACTCCCTGAAATCGTACAAAACCGAAGCGGGAAAGTCCCTATCGTGGGATCTAATCAGGTCCATGGCTTTGGACCTCTTTGGATGGGAAGGTTACGGGGGAGGGCAACCGCCCTTGGTATTCGATGGTATGCCACGTTCAATCACATCCTTCCGGCTTCACTATCGGACCACGAGCGAAGAATCAAACAACCATCCCTTTGTCCACCCTATACGCCATTTCCCAGCAGAATTTCTCAAGCGCCTCAATTCGTTATCCATTCAAAATCCTATTCCTTTCGCGCTGCAGCATTGCGCAAATGTCGAATCTTTGACGATCGATTTGGACACGACGTCAGATTGGATTTGCGATTCTCTGACCCCTCATTCTCCCCGCCCTGTCCTAGTCTTTCCGCAGCTCCATACGCTTTCCCTTTCGTGTAACTGTGTGGTCGGTCGAGGCACCGCGAAGAACTTTATCCAGTCACTCAGGACACCCTCTTTGACAACGTTGAAGACTCACGGACTGGAACTGTGCCAGGAGATTTCCCGACTCCCTTACTCATCCGATCCCGAATTGCCGCCAATGGAACCCTGTCCTGTCCTACATTTAATCATCGACACGATGCCTCATAATTGGACCGACATGCTTGGTTCTTCTCTCCTTGGGTTTCCCCTCCTCACGCGCCTCACACTCGGGCCCATGCACTTTTTCAGACAGGATCTGGCCAGCTTCCTACAGTGCCTCCAAGATACATCCTTGGTACCGCGACTGGCCACCTTGGAGCTGTTTGGCCTGTGGCCGCCACCCTTGGCTACCTTCAAACCGCTCCCTCAACTGATCGAGCGCCGCAGCAGACCAGGGCTGGAGAGCAGCATCCCTTGCTGTCTCAAGGAAGTAGTTGTGACCTGTTTCAAGTCCAAGGGGATAATACCCCATTTGCCGCAGGACCAGGCTCTCCTGCAGGAGATTCGGAGAGTGGCACGGTCGAGTGGTGTATTTGTCAAGCTCGGCCGCGATATTATCTGCTGAACGAACATTGCCATCCCGGTTTGTAACGTCGGTGCTTTTCTGGGTCATAACTTTGGTTGAAGTGATGGAGGAAGGAGCGATAGTTCTACCCAACGAATTGACCACGAGTTCTCCTCACCTCCCGTATACTGTATGTTGAAATAGGCTTGAGTCTACCGCGTTTTGTGTTTTGTGCTACTACTCTGCATGTAGTGTACTTGGTCCTTTTCCAACGAAGTGTCCGAGTAGCTTACTGCGATATACAAGTTATTTGTACTCAACATATCAGATAGGTTCAGCAAGCGTATTCAGTACTTGGAACGAATGCCTTGGCGGAATTAATCGACGACCTCATCTTATCTGGAGCTGATAGAACAGATGTCGTTTGTAGCATCCATATGGGAAAGTATGCAGTCTCCCGAGAGTTTCAATTTTCAAAGAGGAGATGGCTGCAACTCAGGATAATTTCAGTCACTCTCCTTGTTTCCTATTTTGGCTTTCAATCCCGGTGACCGATTTAGTTGCCGAGTCTTGGTCGTCCGAACCGTCAATCGATCACCGCCCAGCAATTGTCTTCCTCCCTTCCCACATCGAAGACGACAGTCAAGCACCCCGAAGACAAAGGCTACAGAATGGATGTAGGCTTGAGGGCCAGTCTCTGTTTCTCTGATTTGCCCGAGGACGTTTGTCGACTGGTTTTCGAATTCGCTGCAGAGCTGGATGAACAATCTGGTCGCGCTTGTGCTTTGGTATCAAGGAAAGTCAACACCTGGTGAGGATTCTACCTCTTCACTCGACCCGTCTACTCGCTGAGGCTACCAAGGATCGATCCAATTCTCTATCGCAAGATTGTCATCAAAAGCGTAAAGCAACTGAGGAATCTCCTCTCTGTCGTCCAGAATATCGATCGAGGCAAATCGACGAAACGGCCGGATTTCTTGTCCACCCATGTCAAGACGATCATTGTCGACTACGGTAGACTTACCGGCAAAGATGTTCTCCCTATCCTGAAGCCATGTCGGAGTATCGAGGTCCTGGCATTGTGGCATGGCCTAACACCAGAGGGCAGGCTGTCGAAGCACATTATGGATTTTATGGCCTCTCCTGATTATTCCCCACGTCGAATCTCCATTATTAACACCATGTTTCCAAGAGACGACTTGCATTTCTCTTACCCTATCTTCCGGAATGCTACCCATGTGGAATTACAATGGGAAGAGACGGGTCCCAACTCACGTACCATTGACGTGGGATGGGACACGCTGCGGTGCCTACCCCGCCTTACACACCTCTCGGTCAACGTCACGTTTCGCTCCGAGAGACGTGACCAATGGATCCGGGAAATTGTGCAGTTCCTTCCTCTCTCGCTCCGTGTGTTTGTTGTCTGGATTTATGATCCACGTCTTTTCTACCGGAAGAACCCAGATTTTGAAGGACTCAAAGCTATTCAGGATGGGGACATCGACAGCCGAATTGTCCTGGCGTATGAAGATATGTCACCGCCGGAAGACCTTGAGCTGGTACCAATCTTTCGAGCCTACAGGGACATGATTGGAGATTGGACGGGTACGCGTGTTGGATTAGATGTTTGGACGCTTGCTGAGAGGAAAATCGAGGAACGGCTTCGTCGAGGCAAAAAATAGGTGAGCTTGTTATCCAACCGTCCTACTTCGCAAGCTTATCGCACTGCGATTCCCCCGGATTAGGCGTTTCTTATAGCAAGTCTAGAACCTTAGTACACCGTATGTACTTACGACGATGTGAAGTTTATCCAGTCACGATTCATTGCACCATATACTGCATCGAATGGAACGCGTCCAGTGGTTCATTAACATTGGTGGACGTTCAAGATCAGCGGACCTTACGACCTTTTGATCGCCTGACCTTTCCGTGTGACAACAACACCTGCCCTTCCTTTCGTACCTCCACTACGCATACCGCCATCATATGCTGCACCTCAACTTGCATGAATATAAGCCTCGAGACACCTCAATTTGCGTGCCTTCGCGATAGACTCAATGCACCACAACGTAGAGGCTTTCGACGGACGTCGTCTCGCGTAAGGCCGTACAAGTGAAGCCAGCCCAAGACTCTTTTTTGAGTGGCAGATGCTCCTCTAGATGGCATCTGGCAGCGCTCAAAAGGACGAGGGTGGCGCGTCCATACGCTCCGGGCGTTCTCCTAGTTACTGTGGAACGCCACTTGTCGGCCGAGTCTCTCTCGCCGCTTGGTGGCTTTCAAGGTTTGTTTCCAACTCGTTTGGGATGCACAGTGACTCATTTCCGCACCCTATTCACAGAAATATATCTACATGTATAACGACTGAGTAACTTGGAACCATCGGTTGGCTCGACGAGCTCTTGACTCAACAACCGGTGCGAGTACTTACGAGGTGCCTCAGAGCCACCGCTCACCGTGAGCGCTCTGCTCGATGGGAATCTTGTGTCGGCAGGCGAGTGGGAGCGTCCTCCCAATGCTTTCTGCCTCGAAACGTGTCGTGTTGTCCCTGCCAGCTATGAGGGTTTGAGCACAGGCTGAACGTAGGCACCAATTTATATTCATTCATCTAACACTGAATCATCTAACCTCCACACATATACTTAACAGTCACAAAAAAGTATCGACATAGAAGACATTTAAACGCGAAACATTCCCTTCCTTCTAGCTCTTCGTTCCCCTGTACTACGCGAATCTAGTCGAGCTCAGGCGATGGAACGGGCTTTGTGGGGAGAGGAGGAGCAACGGTCGGCGGAAGGGAAGTAGGTGGAACCGGAGGCGTTCCAGTTGGGATAGGCGGGAAGCTAGGGAAACCGGTGGGAGGGACAGGAGGGGTTCCAGTCGGGATAGGCGGGAAGCTAGGGAAACCGGTGGGAGGGACAGGAGGGGTTCCAGTTGGAATGGGCGGGAAGCTAGGGAAACCGGTGGGCGGGACTGGGGGCGTCCCCGTAGGAATAGGCGGGAAGCTAGGGAAACCGGTTGGAGGAACGGGGGGCGTTCCGGTTGGGATGGGAGGGAAGCTGGGGAAGCCAGTGGGTGGAACTGGAGGAGTACCAGTTGGGACAGGTGGGAAGCTAGGGAAGCCGGGTCCACCAGTAGGAGGAACCGGAGGAGTGCCAGTTGGGATAGGTGGGAAGCTGGGGAAGCCAGGTCCACCAGTAGGAGGAACGGGAGGCGTCCCAGTTGGAATAGGTGGGAAGCTGGGGAAGCCAGGTCCACCAGTGGGAGGAACGGGAGGCGTCCCAGTTGGAATAGGAGGGAAGCTGGGGAAGCCAGGTCCACCAGTGGGAGGAACGGGAGGCGTCCCAGTTGGAATGGGAGGGAATCCCGGGAATCCAGGAATTCCAGTGGGTGCCGTTGGGACAGGCGGAACAGCCGTAGGTGGAACGACAGTCGGAAGCGGCGGAAGAGTCGGTGGGCCTGGAATAACTGGGGGCTTAGGACCTGGCGGAGGTACGAACGTAGGCTTGGGTGGTACGAAGGTGGGCTTGGGCGGAATAAACGTTGGCTTGGGCGGGATGAAGGTCGGCTTCGGGGGTAGAACAGTCGGCTTAGGAGGGACAAAAGTCGGTTTAGGAGGAAGAACTGTCGGCTTGGGTGGGACGAAAGTTGGCTTAGGTGGCACGATCGTTGGCTTGGGCGGTACCACAGTCGGCTTGGGGGGAACTACAGTTGGTTTGGGTGGAACCACCGTAGGCTTGGGAGGAACCACGGTCGGTTTGGGAGGGACCACTGTCGGCTTAGGAGGAACTACCGTCGGCTTAGGAGGGACCACCGTCGGCTTGGGAGGAACCACAGTAGGCTTGGGAGGAACCACAGTAGGCTTGGGAGGGACTACAGTTGGCTTAGGAGGAACCACAGTTGGTTTGGGAGGAACGACGGTGGGCTTGGGAGGAACGATAGTCGGCTTGGGAGGGACCACTGTAGGCTTGGGAGGAACGACTGTCGGCTTAGGTGGAACAACCGTAGGCACAGGCGGAGGCCTGGTCGACACAGTAGGAACCACTGTAGTCCTCGTCACCGTCACCACGGGAGGGAAAGGTTCGCCTTGAGCGACGGGCAGCGCAGTAGCACTGCGACCCAAAGCGAGGGCGAGGGCAACCAGGGTGATGAGGGTGTTGTTCTTCATGGTAAGCGACGATCTTGCTCTTCTCTCTGAATTCAAGGGACTGAATTGGTTTGCAGATGTGTTTCCACTACCTATTTATACGTTTTTGTCCGACCTAGACCTGCAGTACGATGGCTCGCGTCATCTAACATCACCGACCCCAGACCCCAGAACATGCTCGAAAGCTGGTTAGTCTCTTTCCATCACTGCGTAGAATGACGCACTACACCCGTCGTTTTCCTCGATAATTTTCCTGCTCCGTAGGAAGATATTTCCGGGTCCGGGGGTGGAAGCATTGAAATCACGGCCTCCGAAGGAGTTAGTACTGGCAGAAGCCAGTATCGACCTCAATCTCATCTCACTAGGTTTAAATTTGGATGGCTCCAGGTCCCAATTCAGCCGATAAAATACCCGGTTGGGTGACGACAATCCCTCGGTGATCGTCTAACGACCTCGACCATTTGACGATCTGCGTAACTCTGAAAGGTAGCACAATGATTCGGTATTTGCTAATTCTGAATTAAATCCTCGATAACTGATCAGTTTCCAGCGTTTGGCTCGACTTCAGCACCATGTACTTTTTCAACACCGACCTCTCCAAAAGCTCGGGGTTATTCAAGGACGCTCGGTCCCGCGAAGAAGGTGCCATTGAGGTGACCTTAATAGCTATGATCTTAAAGGTCTTCTACATCCCCCGACAATTGTTACAGCCGGGACGAAGGGACCGCTGTGTCCGGTTGGTAAGTGAATGTACATCTCGCTCGTATGGACGTCCTGACCCTGTGATCTCAATGAAGTATCAGGAACTCGGTAGATACGGGACATTCAGTTTCTTCCCGAATTTTAGTTATCCGAGAAGTTTGTCAAGGCCGATAGTCGTGTTACCGGAGGTCTTCATTCGCGATGGAAGTATGCAAGTTTCACGGCACACGACATAGAAGTACATTGACAAACACTGTGACTGCTACAAGATTTGCTAATACATTTTTCTAGACTTTTTATCGAGCACAGAGAGCGGACGGTACCCAGGCAATATAGGTTTTCGACTTTTATATTTTGCAGAACGATTTGAAACGGATCAACGGGGCGTCTGTCGGCCAAGGAAATTAACAATCGAAAATCGTTTACGGCGGCAGCAGCTCACATACCATTTGAGAAATCGTACCTTGATAGATTCACCAACTTGTCGTTCACTCCTCCACAGCGGGTTTGGTGGGCTTGGGGGGAGGGTGAGGGAAGGTTGGCTTAGGCGGGGTGGGTGGCTTAGGCGGAACATGAGTTGGCTTAGGTGGAATCGGAGGATGGACTGGTGGCTTGGGTGGAATGTGAGTTGGCTTGGGAGGAAGGACCGGTGGCTTAGGAGGGATCGGGATATGAGTCGGGATGGGAGGGTGAACCGGCGGCTTAGGAGGGACATGAGTCGGCTTGGGAGGAATGGGAGGATGCACCGGCGGCTTAGGAGGGACGTGCGTCGGCTTGGGAGGAATGGGAGGGTGCACCGGTGGCTTGGGCGGAACATGCGTCGGGATCGGAGGATGCACCGGCGGTTTGGGAGGGACATGGGTTGGCTTGGGAGGAAGAGTCGGCGGCTTGGGAGGAACATGAGTTGGTTTAGGAGGAAGAGTCGGCGGCTTGGGAGGAACATGAGTGGGTTTGGGAGGAAGAGTAGGCGGCTTGGGAGGAACATGAGTTGGTTTGGGAGGAAGAGTCGGGGGCTTGGGAGGAACCAGGGTTGGCTTGGGAGGAAGAGTCGGGGGCTTGGGAGGAACCAGGGTTGGCTTGGGAGGAAGAGTCGGCGGCTTGGGTGGGTGAGGAATCAAGGTAACAGTCGGCTTTGGGGGCAGTGGAACAGGCACTGGCAACGGCAGCGGCTCGGTGTCGGTGTCACGAGCATTCAGGGGCAGAGCAGCACCCTGAGCTCCGAGAACAACGGCGAGCGCGACAAAAGTTGCAAAGAAGCCTTTGAGCTGCATGTTAGCTTGAGATGACTGGAACTCGGAAAAGGATTTTCGAGTGAAGAACGAACACTCAGTCCATTCTCTTTTATACCTTCTAGGTAGCCTCGGTGCCGCTATTGTGCCCACACTCCTGGTGAGTGCTTACAGCTACTCGCAGATTGGAATACAAAATGCCTAGGTTTTTCCTTGAATCAAGAATCCTTCACCTGTCCATGGCTGTAGGCGCGGTTGAACAGATCCCAGAATTAGAACTTCGTCGTCGAAAGAAGTCGTCGGCCATTCCATCGTATTGTCTAAAAATACACGAAGCACGATCCAAACGAGAAAAATTAAAACATCAAGGCCGACGTAGCCTGTCTGGCTCCAGGAAAATTTGTTCTCGAGGCGGATTGTATACTGTTTTGCGATTTGATCCTCCAAGTGCATTTCTGTAACTGGCTCCTGTTTTCATCGGTGAAAGCTGCTCCAAACGCCAAGCCACCGAGTAGCAATCTATCAGAGAATTAAAGAATCACGAACATCATATCAGTCGGACGAGGCCGCTCTATCATGGTTCCATGAAATCGAGCGTTGACAACTCAATGCATCGAAATACCCTGATACAGTCATGCTCTTACCAAACATTGACACTTTGGCTGGCTCCAACCATCATTGCACAATACCTTTCGGGATTGCGTTTGTGACATCTGAAGTTTACTCATCCAGAATTTCGATCGACGAAACCGACTGCAATTGTCGTAAGGTCCTTTGATTTTCAGTGGTCTCATCTCGCACCTATTTGGCGCGAGCCATAAGTTATAGGTCTGCGATCAAACGCGTCAGAACAGTTCAGCGACCTGCCAGATGAGGAAGATCGGCGCAGGGCCGTTTAAACAATTTGCCTTACAGGCCTGCGGCATCGGGTCCTTTCTCGCTGCCGGAGGAGCTTGAGTGGGCGGGGTATGGGGCCAGGTCTGTATCGAAGAAAGACAAAGAGTCAAAGGAGGGACCTTTCCCTGATTTTTGGTCCGATAATTCATCGATATGGTCTCGAGGAATTGAAGGAGAAGCAATTCTATCGAGCATACGGAGCCTACAAACTGCTGCGGTCCCGCCACAGAAGGGAAGTTCCAAGTTCCATGCGGATCGCGTCCACTGGCATATTTTTATCGCAAACCAACTGAGCGAAGAAGACCTCGAGATGGGCCCAGGGATATAAATATCGAGAAGGCTTTGCATCTGTCTCAATCCAACGTGTTTGATTTTTTGGATGGGTTACGAAGGATAATTTAACATTGTTTTGCTTTCCACATTAAATGCTCGAACGGCAATAGTAACTCTTCAGTGGCTTTATATCACCGTCCCAGTACCAATGATTGGTCAAGAGCGCGAAGGGAACTTGATGAGTCTAGCTCGTACGTGTCTTTTGAGGCAGAGTTTATCGGCCAACTTCTGCGTGAAGATCATCATTTTCAATTCCTACTCCCTCAGTTTCCTTCCATTCCGCACTGAGAACACTGTTCTCATGACTGTATCTTCTACGAGATATCTTTATTCCACATATGGGACCGCAGATTCGAATTATTTATGATTCTCTTAGATGTTATGCCTATGGAATGCTTGAAACAGCGGTCCCTAGTCCCTGACTCAAAGAAATTCCGTCTCCCAAGCTCCGTCAGGTCCAAGCATTGCCAAAAAATCCCACCTCCTAAAAGCTGAACAGCCCGGTGTCGGTAGTCACTCCACAATATCGCCTTGCGAGTAACAGGCGACTCAGCATCTACTCCAGTCAGGTAAGCGAGCGCTGACAGTGATTGCGATCTCTGTGCAGTGGGGCCCTTGCTTCACCCATAGACATTTACGTGAGTTGAGGTCATTCTCTGTCACAGAGTCGAGCTCCCTTCTGCCCGGCATGCCCTCCTGGCCAGAAGCTGTCTCTGGATGTCTTTCTTCCGAACAAACACAGAACCCTGTGATTTTGCTTTGTTAGGACAACCAAGATGATTAAGCGGTTCAATCTACGTTCATTCCCATCCCACAGTCATGCTAATGCTACGGTATACAGATCGCACCATCTGTACATCGACGCTACTAAAAATGGCGTCACGTATGCCATCTACACTCTCGCTCACCCGGGAAATATCCGGCCTACGATCACACCTCCATTTGGCACAGAGATATTCATGCCAACCCCTCGAAACGCGTAACTTCGACACACTCGAAAAGAGGAGCTGGTGCTTTCGTCTAAAAACGCTGGCGAGGCTCGCGATATCGATGTTCTCGCCGTTCAGCGCCCTTTCGACGGTAAACCTCTAGAAATGAACGAGTGAAGAAGCAGAATCTGGAGAAACAGATCGCAAGATTTGGCGGTTGACCACAATGATGAAGAATTCCCCGCGAATATGTCTTCCAGGTTGCTACCCTGCTTTATTTGCGGTTCACGATCCTATTTATGTTCATGTCTTCTCGTGCCTCCTTGTCTCGCTTCCGCTCGAGAGAACAATACGTAGGTCCGTACCGCGCCGTTCTCCTTGATCAAGTGCCCAAACCAGTGACCACTACTACTATGTTGCAAACCAGGCGCGAGGTTGATCAAAATTTTGTGAATTTATTAGTTATTTCAAACATAGGGATAGAGTCTCGAGAAAGCTAAATTCCATCAGACGTTAGAGTCCCTCCTAGACACTAGCAGCGCTCCGGCTTTTGGGCGTCGTTCTAAGGGCCGCTCTTTTTCTGACTGGGCTGAGAGGGTGATGCAGGATAGCGTCACTTCGTTGCTCTCCCTGTTGAATCCACGATAGGCATTCATTTTACAGAACACTGAAGGGAATGATCGAGTTCGAGAGGTGCACGGGTGCTATTGGAATGATGACACAGTTCCGATGCTCTCACGCACCCGAGCGCTATCTCTCCTCCTGTCACCATGTCGCGGTTCATGGCTCTCGAATTTCTGCTATCCGTACATTCCCAGATGCACCGTCATGCTATCACTAACGCCTCAACTAAACGAATGTGACCGACTCTCAACTGCAACAACCGCCGCGCGAAGCGACAGATGGAGAGCTACCGGGTGGCTTCTAGGATGGCTACCAAAAGTTCTCGGAAGCAAGTTGGCCAACTCTGTCTCTCATTATCGTTCTTTGAAAGGCGAATCTGGGGTGAATGTTCTCTGTGAGAGCGCAGAGCGTGCAAATTAACATGCAGAGGAGCGGTACAACTTACCGTTCGCCATGTGGTCCTGATTGTTTGGCTTACGGCTCTCACTGGCTGCGGTTGCCCTCTGAGCGGATAGCTCTTTTACGAGCTAGCGTGTGGTCCATTATCCTCCGAGCTGTGTGGGCCTGCTGGTGGCGCACATCCGTTGCCTTCCACAAGGTCTTTGAGATGCTGTCACGTCGCGTTCGATTCGTGGAAACTTTCAAGGGACGCTTACTCTTCACAAAATCTTTGAAGAGGATACGAGAGCAGGCGATGAGCCAATGGGCTGACGATCTTCTGACTTCGACGTCTTTCAGTCTTCGAACCCTCCAATTCAAACAACAGGTATAGTGGTACAAGTACAGACACATCAACGGCTACAAGACTTGCTAATACATTTTCTAGGCATTTTACCAAACACTCGACAGACACAAGGCACCCATAATTTTTTTTTTTTTTTTTGCGATTTTTTAATTTTCCAAACCGATCTCCAGAACGAAACACGTCAACTTGAGCGATACCTGCTGTCAAATGAACGATTTTCCTCAGCATCGATTCCGTACACGGCGGTGATGCACACATACCATTCAAAAGGTCTTCATCAACGTCACCGGTAATCCACTTGTCTTTCACTCCTCCACGGCATACTTGGTGGGCTTAGGCGGAGGCTTGGGAGTGTGAGTTGGAGGAGGCTTGGGCGTGTGAGTGGGAGGAGGCTTGGGAGTATGAGTGGGAGGAGGCTTGTGGGTATGAGTGTGAGGAGGCTTGGGCGTATGAGTGGGAGGTGGCGTGGGAGGTTGAGTGGGAGGGGGCTTGGGT
>JAMZDL010000239.1:0-31917 GCA_027579765.1 Candolleomyces efflorescens
CTCTTTTTTAATTTCTTTTTGTCGGCTGGGGCGGCGGGCGGGCGCGCCCCATTAATTTGACGCCGGCGGAAGTGGTGGGGGTGTATGTATGTGATTTGTGCGGGCCTTTCCTACGCCCCCCCCCCCCCCTACTCTCGTATTTTCCTCTTCCTTCTTCCTTTCCTACTCTCGTACTCCTCATACGATACACCACCCGCCCTCGTACTCGTTCACTCGCTAACGCTCGCTCGCTCCCTTCCAGGAACCCTCAAGCCGACCTCCAAGCTATGGACCGCGCCCACCGGATCGGACAGACGAAGCAGGTGTATGTGTTTCGGTTTATTACGGAGGGGAGTGTGGAGGAACGGATGTTGGAGAGGGCTGCGCAGAAGTTGAGGTTGGATCAGTTGGTTATTCAGCAGGGGAGGGCGCAGCAGGCTGCTAAGAGTGAGTTTTGGTTTCGTTTCCTTCTTTGCTTCTTTCGTTGCGATTCGATTTTACTTCCCTGCGCTACTTCCCCTCGTTTTGAGGAGAGGAGGGAACGGGAGGAGAGAAAAGAGAAGAGTGCTGATGATCCTCGTTTTTAGCGGCGGCGAATAAGGAGGAGTTGTTGGAGATGATTACGCATGGTGCGGATAAGATTATCAATTCTTCCGATGCGTACGTCCCCCCCTTCCCTTCCCCCCAATCCTCCCTTCCTTCCCACATCCCATGCTAATAAATGTTATTGTAGGATGATGATCGACGATGATATCGATGCGATTATCAGTCGTGGAGAAGAGCGGACCGTTGAGCTGAATAGCAAATATGAGACGCTCAATTTGGAAGATTTGAGTAATTTTAAGAGTGATGCGAGTGTGCAGCAGTGGGAGGGGGAGGATTTTAGGGGTGGGGTGAGTCGTTTTTGTTCGCTCTTTGCGTTTTGTTGCGTGCTGATTATGAATACGAATCGACTATGAATGCGAACGAACGACGAGTAGAGGAAGCAACTGAATTTCAATATTCTGTCGTTGTCCAAGAGGGAGAGGAAGAGTAATTATAGTGTGGATAATTACTTTAAGGATACGTTGAGGGCTGGGACGTCCAAAGTGGATAAGGCGCCCAAGGTTCCTAGGGCGCCGAAGCAGATTACGATGTGCGTTTTCCTTTCTTTCTTCCCTTCTTCCTCTCTCCCTCTCCCTCTCTCTACTTCTTCTTCTCTCTCTTTCTCTTTTAAAATGTTACTGACGACCGCACCCATACAGCCAAGACTTCCAGTTCTTTGATGCGCGCCTGGCAGAGTTGCAAGAGAGGGAGATTGCGGTGCATAAGAGGCTTAATGGGATTCCTGCGATGCCGAGGGAGCCTCAGCCGGATGATACGCCGGACAAGTTGGAGGAGGAGCGGTTGGTAGCTCAGAAGTTTATCGATGAGGGTGCGTCTGTCTTCCTTTCTTTCTTCCTTGCTCTTCGCTCGCTCCTTCATTCTTGCTAACCTCTGTGCGTTCGGCGTGTAGCGGAACCCCTTACTGAAGAAGAGCTAGCGGAGAAGGAAGAGTATATCGCACAGGGATTCCCGGATTGGTCGAGGAGGGATTTCCAGCAGTTTGTCAAGGCGTTGGAGAGTTATGGGTGGGATGAGGACTTTGAGGTTTATGCGAATGAGATTGGGGATAAGACGCCGGAGGAGGTTGAGAGGTATTATGCGGCGTTTAAGGAGCATTGGACTGAGTTGCCTGGTGCGTTGCCTTGCCTTTCGTTTGTTTTTGACGACGAGGTGCTGATGGGGTATCTGTTTGTTTGCAGAGTACGCGCGTATTGAAGTTCGGATCAAGGAAGGCGAAGCGAAGCGGTCGAAGCGCCAAAACCTCGAGAACCTCCTCAAGCAAAAGATCAATTCGGTCCGGTATCCCATGCAAGAGCTCGAACTGAACTATCCAACGACCAAAGGCAAAGTCTACTCGGAGGAAGAGGACCGGTACTTGCTTTGTCGGTTGCATCATTATGGGATGCAGGTGGACGACGTGTATGAGCGGATCAAGAGGGATATTGGGGAGTTTCCGGTGTTTAGGTTTGATTGGTTCTTCAAGAGTCGGAGTCCGCAGGAGTTGCAGAGGAGGTGTAATACGCTGCTTAGTATGATTGAGAAGGAGGTTGAGCAGAATAAGGTGGAGGAGGTGAAGAGTAAGGGACCCAAGGGGAAGGTGAGTCTCTTAATCTCTTTCTGACGATTGACGATTCGGTGATTGATTGACGGTATTGGTAGAAACGCGGTATTGAGGCTGTGCAGAAGCAGGAGGAGGAGAAGGAGAGTAGGTCGTCGACGCCTTCGACGGCTAATGTTTCTGCGAAGACGACCAAGAAGAAGAAGACGGTCAAGTAGAAGTTTGGTTTCATCGCCCTCTCTCTCTTTCTTTTTCTCTAGATTGGCCCTGGCTACGTACGTAAAATAGACCCGCTGCATGAGTGTATTACTTTCTTGAGCGCTTGTAATTGATTTTTCTTTCTGTATTCGCGATGTTCTTCGTCATGGTGGCTTTGAATCGATCAAAGAACTCGGCTTGTAGCTCTCAGCGGTGTGCAGGTGTTGGCTGATAGCTGATAGCGCTCACCCGTTCTAAGCATAGCGGGTCCAGGTGCTGCATTACGCCTGACAAACCCTTTTGAACCGAGCTTCGAAGAACAGTCGATAGAGTTTGTCAACTCGGGGTCCCCAGAGCGGTGGATTGAGTGGTTCGGAGTACGACATCTCTGACGGCCGCTCGATCGCTCCCCGCGCCGCATTTCGAGAGCATTCAAGTACCTGGCATCAGCGAACTGCATCCACCTGGAAACTCCCAGTACCGAACCTTGATTCAGACCCTCACCGAATGTCTGCTACTACTCAAAAAGTTGCTCTGGTCACTGGCTCAGCCAACGGTATCGGCAAAGGCATCGTCAGACAACTTGCTTCGGATGGCTTTGCGGTCGTCATTAACGACTTGGAGATCAATCGAGACAAGGCTGAGGGGCTCGCTCGGGAGTTGAGGGAGGAGGGGTACGTGGCGTCTGTGAAAGTTGCGGATGTGTCGGACTGGGACCAGGTCAAGGAGATGATTGAGTCTTTGGATCGGATTGACGTTGTACGTGCATTTATCTGCTGAAGCTTTGAGCTGGCCGTCGATTGTGTCTACTAGATGGTCGCGAACGCTGCTTGGACAGGCTCGCCTATGGATTTTATTACTGATGGTACTTCAATGATTCATTCTCCACTCCGCTCTCGATTTCGAACACTTGACGAATCACGTAGATCACATTGACGGATGGCAGAAAGCCTTTGACGTCAACCTCAAAGGACATCTTCTCTGCTACAAGTTGGTTTGATCCCATTTCCTCGATTCTGACACTGACATGAAATTGAAATTTCTATCTCACCTAGGTTCGCTGCGCTGAAAATGATCAAACAGGGTTGGGGTGGACGAATCATTGGCGCCTCGTCAATGGTCGCACACAAACGTACGCCATTGCCTTTATGCTGGTCCTTCCTTTCTCATGTCACCCCTCCGACTCAGCTGAACCAGGAAGGATGTCCTATATCGCAACGAAGTGGGCCATTCGCGGATTGACTCAAACAACAGCGCTTGAGCTCGGCAAGTATGGTATTACGGTCAATTGTTACGCTCCTGGTTGGTCATTCCATTCCGTCTTGACCCTTCTTCAGACTCACGCGCACCACACCCAAGGCGTCGTGAAAACGGAAATCGCACAACAGTTTATGGATGTAGTACCTGAAGTGGCTGAAATGGCTGATCGGTTCGTGAAGATGAGTGCCGTTGGTCGGTTGGGTGAGACAGAGGACGTTGCTGCGCTTGTATCTTTTTTGGCTTCGGACGAGTCCAGCTTCATCACAGGTGAGCTTTAGCTTCTTACGATGGATGGGGGCTGATTGGAGCTGTGTGCGTAGGTCAGACTTTGGTGATTGACGGGGGCATTGTGTATACTTAGGGTACTGTTTCCTGGATTCCGAAGTTTTTTCTTCATCTCCTACTCCTGTACATGTATTCCATCCGAGTCACACTAATTGCGCCCCTAAGATCCATCGACTTCATTCAACGTAACGTGGCTCCACTGGGAACTTCACTCTCGGTTTATATCTTCCATTCTCAGCCAACATCCTCATCTTCACGCTCCTATGAACGTGTGGTATCTCCCTCCCAAAGTCCTGAGCCCGTGCTCTCCCAAAGTTGAGCCTATCAAAAGAGGATGTTAGCGCTCCATTCAACTCGAGGAATACGAGGTAAGATGGATTGAAGGCTTACCGGAGCTTAGTAGTGCTTTTACCGTGCCAGATGCGTCGAAACGGCAGAGGTATGACTTCAAGAAACCACCACCATTTCTTAATCTTCATCTGGTCATATACCGGAGAAAGGGCGTCCAACAACTCTTCGTGCTCTTCCGTAGCCAACATGCCTACTTCCCGTCTTGCAGGCTCAGAGATAGTAGCTACCCGCGATCTCCGCCTTGCGAAATTAAACATAGACTCTTTGCTGCTGACTGGGAGTCTTACGGGCAACTCGGCACGAGAGGGTTCACGTAGCTTGTGGTACTTCTCGACAGGGAGGGAGGGAGCTCTGGCACGAACAGTTGGGTGGAGGCTGGATGGATCTATCCCAATTGAGGGTAAGCGATCTGTGAGGAAAAGGATACCGGTTTGGGCTTGGAATATCTCCCGCACCATCCAGCGGAGAGGGATACGGGCGAGGGAGTGCCTTGTTTGGTTGCTCACAGAGCCACCACCTACATCTAAGTAAACGAGATCAGCTTGCGTGATTGCTGCTCGAATTAAAGCTTACTCACCGCTGTGGCACCCAGCGAACCAGACTTCTCGAATCTTGGTACGATCACGATTTTCGGAGTCGGGTTCGGGAAGCCCGAGTTTCTGGTCTTCCGCGTCAGGCTCGTTCCATTGATTAGCCTGAAACTTGGCGCGATGCTCATCAAGGGATATGGCATGTCGGTAGTTTCGAACAAACGTCGTAGAAGTGGTAAAAGGAAGTTCTTCAGTTTTGAATCCGATCGAGCCAACGGTATCCCTGGAAAGCTCTTCAGTCATTATTTCTTTCTAAGCTCGATATTCTGTCGGTGAATCACGTACCAAACTCCCAAGAACTCCACGTCGACGTTTATTGAGAACGCCCTCTTGAACTCGTTAGCTTGCTCCCATCCGGAATCATCGGCGCGCCGATAGATCGTGTAGGCGAAAGGAACCTGCTCAGAGTTGCTTGGCGGCAGTAAGCCAACCTTGTGAAGCATGCCTGTGAGACTGATCGTTATAAGCCATTGGAGCATGGTGATGGGATAGAGGCTCTCACCATCGGGCCGTGTATGCCCCACGAGAGAATCCTTTATGAAGGTCAGGTGTGATGAGCCCGAATAGAAACGCAGAGGCTACGCACCGAAAATACAGATACGATCCCCAGGTTTGTCTTTCAGAGACATCAGTCGAGATTCCTAATGTAGTGGCACAGAACGCTGGACTCACAGTTCTGCATCAAGAACTTGTAGCCGCCTGTCGAGTAAATGAGATACAAGTGGACGGTGACGTGGAACTTCACGGACCCATGATATGAGCGTCAATGCTGCCCGCAAACATCGTGTCCAACATCTAATGAGATGGGATGAGTTTGGGAATCGCAGAGTTTGAGAAGTGCTTCTCTACCTTTTGAATCTGCGACATGAGCGGGCTGACTCGTCGATTCTTTGGTGTATAAGTCCCAATTCCAGTCTTTTGGGGAGAGGTAAGACTATGACCGCAATACGACATGGATTCTAGTCGGAACTTACTTGGTAGTACACGAGCTGCTTGTCGCGATCGTCCTTCTTGAGCAGCGAAACAAGTTGAACCACATTTGAATTGTCGGCGTCGAATTGGTCTCCAGTTCCGTCAAAGCAAAGAATCAAAGTCCGACTCCTTTGAGTAGTGGGGATAACAGGAGGGAGAGCTTCGATGGTGGCGCCTGAGGTCGACTTTGGGCCTGTCTCTACAGCTGGCTTGTGTTGGGCGTTGCCATCCATGATAATTGACTTGAAGTAGACGCGATGAATAGGATGATGAGCGGAGGGGAGGAACTGAAAGGGACCGACGCGGTTTTATATTGTTCAGATACTGATATGGAAGGCGATAAATGCTATCTGTCAGTTGATAAATAGCAGCTGTTCTCAATTCCAGGACAGCTGTCATGATCACTCACGTTTTAATGAGGTCGCAAACGTTATAGACTTGTTCTCGCAGGCGCCTTGTGAGCGAGGGAAGAGGAGCCAGGTGAGTTCCGGAGTGCTAGGATACCCGCGAGTAACACTGTCTGGGTCTTGACTCACTTCAAGAGCCAAGACTGGCGTCTAGTATTTGCGATTCAATGTGACTGGCGGATTGATAGATTATAGAGTTTATTCGAAGGTCGAAGTCCGAAGGCCACGGCCCATCAAGGGCATCTGACACCAATTTACATTGAGGCGACTACTGACATTGATCCCGACCGGATACACAACAAACTAAGACTTTAATTCCGCCTGAAATTGCTCGATAGCTTCCTTGGTGGCCCTCTTCTTTGCTTTCTCACACAGATCCTTCCACTCCCCTCC
Source organism: Candolleomyces efflorescens (assembly GCA_027579765.1). Taxonomy (NCBI): domain Eukaryota; kingdom Fungi; phylum Basidiomycota; class Agaricomycetes; order Agaricales; family Psathyrellaceae; genus Candolleomyces; species Candolleomyces efflorescens. The sequence continues at coordinate 6,579 of JAMZDL010000239.1, forward strand.
GAAATATTCGAGCCAAGGCGTCTTACCGACCGCGGTATACCACTCCCCAGCATACGGATGACCTGGACTTCCTGCGTATCCCCAGGGTTTGGACGTGCATGGCTGCACATACGGATTGAGAACTTCCACCAAAGTTGGATGAACTGGACCTGCATCATAAAAAAACCAGGTTGCATATGCGGGTGATATTCAGCGGGACTGCGAATTTTTAACCAGATATGCTAACATCTGGTACACGCGACCGAAAGTAATAGATCACAACATACCTTAGGCATATCCACCGGCGATCTGGCATATTCGTGTCAGAGATGCCGCAAATATGCCGTCGTACGCTATCTCCCAGCGTTTCTGCAGCGGATATGGAAGGTGATGGCACCTCTCGGCGGATCTGCCCCGGAAACGCAGAGAGATACGGTGAGTTTTTGAGGGAGCTCTGTTGCGATCCGCACCGAATTCTTCTCCGCGGAGTTGAAGAAACTACGACGAAGACCGCGCACGGACCTCGAACCGTGACAGTCTTGCGTGACAAAGTGTGACCCGACGCGACTTGATATAACCGACGCGTCACAATCGGAAGGCGCGTCGTTTCCTTTCTTTCCCTTTCCTCCCATCGTCTCCCCTCAACGTCTCTCTGCTTGCAGGCCCGCTCACCCACATCGACGCTCCCCTTTGCTCGCTGCTCGATACGAATGCGCCAGCTCCACGACAATGTCGACCTCGCCATTCTGCTCTAGGCGGGTCTACGCCTGGGACGGAAGCATGCTTGAAAGCGGGTTGTATGCGGGGTGTATTGGCAAAGGGTACTTAGGCGAGGGTTGGTGTGAGGTGAGCAAGACCATACAAGTCCTTTTTCCAGTCTCGCACTATTATGTTACACAGGGCCGAGGAACGACCATCGCTTCGGCCAGTCTATCTACCACCCCCACACAGCGACGATCCCCCAGTTCTCGATACGAATATTCAGGCTTGACGATGAAGACCCTGCCCTTCCGTACATCACCTCCAACCACCATTTCACTTTAGGCGAGCTCATGTATGCCGACGGCGGTCGGGTTGCGAGAGTCTGAAGGCCGGTATTTTCGCTCTCCCGAGACGTTTGCCTTGTAGACACTTCATGTACCTAGTCGTATAAATGATTATCTTTCCTTGATACGATAACAAGCCCCTATTATCAGCTACTAGCCTGTGCCTGCAGTTCCAGCAATGGCTCTAGCAGTTGCCAGCATTTCCGCGCTGGCCAGCAGATCTGTACCGGGCTGCAGATCCGTAACCCGCGGCATCTCTGTTTGCATTTAAGGTTCTCATCCAATCTCTGCAGCCCGCTGCAGATCCGCACATCTCTTACCATACTCCACCATACCTACCAGATATGCAACCTGGTTTTTTTATGATGTGTGAAATGAACAATGAAGGGGCTGGCCATGGCCCGACGATCAACCCAATGCCTTCCAGGACCCTCGTAGTTAGCGTACGTTCCCAGACCCTGCGCATTCCATCTGAGACTGAGCTCCTTCCATCTCCCAGCAAAATGCACGTTCAGCACATCCTGATCAGCGAACTTTGAATGCTTCATCGCGACGCACTGAGCTATGAGCTGGTCGTAGTCGGCGCGGAGTCTCGTAAGGTCCATCAGCAAAACGCCAGCATTGAAGTATTTGCTGATGCCTGGTCCTCTGGGCGGGATGGAACAGCCTGCGTGCCCCGTAGGATGCCCGACGTCGAGCGCAGCCCCAATTGGGTTGCCCTCAAGGTCGATATCCCACAGTGGCTTAACGTCTCCTCTCACCAGGATATCGCCATCAAGGTAGAGAATGCGCTCGACCGGCGCAACGCCAACCAAATCAATCTTCGCCCAAACTGCACTCCCGAGTCGAATCGTGAGGCTGTCAGAAGCCAGGGACAGGTAGTTGAGCGAGACATGGGAAGAAGGGGAGTTGATGGATTGCTGGATTCTATCTTTATCGAACTCCGATAGACCACAGTCCAGGAGGTAGATGCTGATCTTCCTGCCTGGTGTGTGTTCGATCAGAGTCGACAAGAGCACGGAGGTGGGCATGGCGTACGCGGAGTCGCACGCTACGCCGATGTTGATACCGTACCCAAACGCGCTCGAAGTGAGGATCGTCGAACCGCCGTCAGTAAAGGAGGTGGGAACAGGGTCATAGTTCGATGGGAGGAGGTACCCGATCCGCATATCCACCGATTTCCTCAGCACCACTTGATATTCCTTCTCTCCATTCTCGCTACCTCCCGGCCCCAAGAAACGCTCGTACTCCCCGTGATGGAGAGCCAGAAATCCATCAATCCCCCTCTTAGGATGCTCGATGGACATCTCTGGCTCCACATCCCAACGGTAGTCATCGAAGATCATGAGACCACCTTTCCTCGTCAGCCTCCATGCTAATTCGCCATCGAGAAAGGTATCGTCGGAACGATGGGATCCGTCGATGTACACCCAGTCGAATCCTTGCTTGACTACACGCTCCTGGGACTCGGCGACGATAGCCTCATTCAAGAGCTTCATAAGCCCCGTAACGCTGAACTCCGGGATGATGCGAAATTTGGTGTTGGTGAGCGAGAGATTATGGTTGATACGCCCGAATCTCTCTTTCCCGGCTTCGGACTTGAAGAGATCAAAGTGGTCAATACATACAACTTCGCTGTGCTGATGAGTGGGAGCGGAAGGTACTGATACAGATGGTGGATCGCGTGAAAGAACGGTGGGAGCTCGAGTCTTACAGAGCTCGTTCGCCACGAACACAGCAGAACGACCTTCCCAAGACCCAATTTCGAGTATTCTCGCTCCGTTACCCTGCACATAGTGCGACTCAGTGCGAATGTGAGGGAACAGTGCCGTCCAGTGAGGGATGTTATGGCTAAACCAATCCTGGGTGGGAGTGAAGTCGTAGTTATCAGAGGTTGAGGTCGACATCGCAAGTGCTGCTACTGAAGCTGAGGGAGGAATGGCGGTGTTGTTTGCAGAGTATTTACATTCACGTATAAGCGTACTACGCTGGTACGAAGGATGCTGGCAAGACAGCCTGACAGGGGCTCAAATCACGGGCCAACGCCAGAGATTGCTATCAACTTGGCGCAGCCGCAGAACTGCTTCTCAGAAGGTACTCAGAAGATAGAACCCTCTTTTTAAGCGCTCGTCATCATGCAACTGTATAGATATGAGGTTCTATCTGCATAGCAATAGCTGCGGAGAATATCAGGCTGGAGCCGTACTTTCCCACTCCACAGCGCAGTATGTCTTGAGGAATTCATCGAGTCTGCACTTGGCGTCATCCGCAGCCGAGAAGGTATCTGAATGAGTAACATGAGCGCTAGACGGCTGGTCATGGGTTTCAACTCCGGTGAAAATTCACTTCATTTCGATGCTCCAGAGTCGCAATGTGAATAACGATCTAAGGAGCCGTCGAGGTGCTATTCCTGTCGACTTTCAAGAAGGCTATTTCGGGTACCTTGAACGACTGCAGTGACGAACAATTGGGATTCTAAATGTCCCTCTTTAAACCTCATTGGCCAGAATCCACATAGAAGTCTTTACGGGCGCTGCGTTCCAGATTCTACGACCAGAATTATAAGATTACACGGCAGTATCAACCGGCGGCGAAGCCTCGTTCTCCCTACCTTCAGGTCGCGATGACTTCAATCCCTTCTCCCCGAAATGCCGTTCTGGTCACCGGTGGACATGGCTTCATCGTCGGTGTTACACAATCTTTCCAAGGCGATGAGCTCATGACACTGATTGCGACAAATTTTGTGTTTTTAGGGGTCCTACATCGCTAAGGCTCTTTACAACTCTGGCAGATACACTCTTGTCCGCATTGTCGACACCGCTCCCAAGCCGTCGATCTTTGAAGACGAAGCCATCTGCCACGAAACGATCATAGGCGACCTTCACGACCCATACATCCTGAACTCTGCCCTATACGATATTCAGGTAGTTCTCCACTTTGCTGCCAACATGGGCGGAATGGGAACTATTCATGCCGATAACGACTTCTTCATTTACTACGACAACCACACCATGACTCTCAATCTCGTCAGAGCGAGCATTGCTGCAGGTGTACAGAGGTTCATGTACGCCTCTACGGCTTGCGTGTATCCTGAGCACCTGCAGCAAGGTTCGCTCGACGGCGTTGGCGACGTATCGCTGAGTGAGGACGATGCATTCGCTTGTGCCGATGCAGAACTCCTCCCTCGACCGCAAGGTCTTTATGGTCTCGAGAAGTTAATCACAGAGCTCCTTTTGAATCAGTTTCCTTCCCCTCGCCTTGAGGTCCAAATCGCTCGATTCCATAACGTCTATGGTCCAGGTGGGACTTATGCTAATGGTAGAGAGAAGGCTCCCGCGGCGCTCTTGAGGAAGGCTATTGCGCTGGCCCTACTCGAGTCCACTGATCAACCGCGGAAGATGGAAATTTGGGGCGATGGGTCTCAGCGAAGGAGCTTCTTATACATCGAGGACGCGGTGTCTGCAGTCTTGAAACTTCTCGACTCCAATCACTTGGGTTCTCCATTGAACATCGGTTCCGACGGCCCTATCACGATCAACGGCCTCGCTCAACTTGCTCTGAACTGCGTTGGAGTCAGTGAAGATGAGGTCGAGTTTGAGTATCGTCGGAACGATAGGCCCATAGGAGTTGGTTCCAGAAACTCTAATAACGAGCGTGTCACGGAGGTTCTCGATTGGAAGCCTACCACGTCTATTGAACAAGGCATGAAACTCACCTGCGATTGGATGAAGGCTCAAATTCTCTCCGACCTCCCTACCGATCCCGGTGAGAGGTCGTTGTCCCTTCGTCGTCTCCTCGAGAGCCTGGTCGTTGACTTGGCCTCGGACACTGTGACATTCGCCGTGCTACTCCCTATCACATCTCGCGGAGGCCCCCAGCCGTCTGACTGCTTGGAGAATTTGGAAACCTTCGCCCAGTCGTTGATCAAGACGACCTTAGGTGATACGATCGTTTCTCAAAGCCTCAGTGGTCCCAGCTACGCCCTGAGGGTTTACCTCGCGATTGATCACGATGACGACTTCCTCCTTGTCGACGGCTCTCTCAACAAAGCCGAGCATCTCCTCCGCAAACTCGGTTTCTCCAACGTCACTACCACGATTTGCAACCATCCGAAGGGACATGTTTGCGTTCTCTGGCGAGACTGCGCTCGGATGGCGTGGAAAGACAAGTGCGACTATTACGTCCTCTTTGGCGATGACGTGACTGTCCTCGACAATGGTTGGATGAAGAAGGTCGACGACGAGTTCCACAAACTCTCCTCCCAGCGTCATGTTCCACTTGGCGTTGGCTGCGTGGCATTCACCGATACCTCCTTCCCTGGCATGCCCACATTCCCAGTCATCCATCGAAGGCACATGGACGTCTTCGGAGGCGAGGTCATCCCTGACATCTTCATCAATCAAGATGGCGACCCCTTCCTCTTTCAACTCTACCGTCGATGGGGCTGTTCGAGGATGATCGAGGCTCGGGTGAAGAACGCAATTGGAGGCAGCGACAACGCAAGGTACGAGAAGAAACATACTCCGAACTGGTCTTTCGACACTCTCAAGAATGCCGTCGAGAAGGTTTCCGGATCCCTACCTCCATCCATTACACCAACTATCACTCTCGACATCGTCATCCCGTGCTACAGAGTCAACCTGTCCATCCTCTCGACCATTCTCAACCTTTCCTGCCCCTCCACCCTGTCGGTTATGTTCATCATCATTGTTGACGATCCAACGTCCCCATCCATCCCACATCTAGAGAAGTTGTTCAGCCATCGTGTCGACGTTCGAATTCGAGTCAACAAATCGAACCTGGGCGCCTCTGCCTCTCGCAACCGAGGACTAACCCAAGAGTCTTCTGCCGACTGGGTCCATTTCCTCGACGACGACATCGTACCCTCCAATAACCTCCTCTCCGAAGTCGACAGCATCATCCGGAGGTTCCCAAACGCGGCCGGCTTCGTGGGTAACTGCAAGTTCCCTGTTGCTTCGACCGTGTTTCAAGCGGCGGTCCACTTGGCTGGGGTCACCTACTTCTGGGATATCGCAGAGAAGATAGAGTCGGACGTTCCGTGGGGTGTCACTGCCAATCTCATCGCTCGCCGTACCTTCAACGACGGCGTCATCTTTGATACTCGGTATCCGAAGACAGGTGGAGGAGAGGATATCGACTTCTGTCGGCTCAAACGTGCAGAGACTCTGCAGCGCTTGGGAGAAGGGAAAGGAGATTCAGAGGGTGTATTCCAGTCGGCGAAGGACGTAGTGGTAACTCATCCATGGTGGAATGGTGGGAAGAGGTCGTATTGGAGGTTCTTTATGTGGGCTTATGGAGACGGTCTGCTCGTCAGTCGATTTCCGGAGCTGTCATACAGGGATTACGCACCTAACAGTGCGGAGCTGGCCTGTCTCTGTCTCTTCCTCAGCCCCGTCGCAGCCCTCCTGCTCGTTATATTCACCGACACCTCCGATCAGTGGCTCGGCCTTCTGGTAGCAGTCACGTTCAGGTCTCTCGCCTCCATGGTCTTCGCCAACGTAGCACACGATCTTTATAGGCACCTTGTTCTCCATCCTGAAAGGGATGAAGTGCTCAACTTGGGGCCTGGCATCAAGCGAGGTCCGTGGTTTTGGTTTGCAGTCGTTGAGAGCACTGTCATTCGAATGTTCAGCGAATTAGGGCGTCTGGGGGGTGTTGTTGACCGAAGGGAGTGGGGTGCCATTGGACGAAGGTTCGATTGGTTTACGGGACGAGTGGGGAAAGGTCCTCTCGCGGAAGAGAGGATGAACAATGTTCAGCGAATGCTTCTGACTGTGTTCTTGCTGTCCTTTAGTTATCGCTATTTCTGAGAGACTCTAACTGACCTCCTATGTCGTTTTCAGCTTCTTCCATTGTATATAAGTTCTGGCTGGTGGAATACGAGAGACTGAACTTGTTGGATCTCCAGCGGTGATAGGGCGACGTTCGGAAACAAAACAAACATTCCTGTATCTGTGGCGGAGCTTCAATTTGCACTATAGACACCGCCATGACGTCTTATAAGTAGACCAAATTCTGTTCCGTGTAGAGCCAGACACGCAGCTCAGGCCTCGATTGGAGTACAGAGGTTCAGCTTGACGTGTAGAAGGAGATTTGCGAGACGATCATAACTGTTGAGAGAAGAGGAAAAGCCAAGCTCTGTTTTCGAACGCCTTTCTGATTTTCCATCATGTAGAAGTCGGCATGCGGGGTTATAGACAAGATAGCACTTGATATCATTGGCTTCTTGATATCTCCCTCACTCGTGCATTGATTGTTAGAAATCTCTGAACTGATCCTGATAAGATGGCTACAAGGTCGAACGACGGCTACTACTGTGTGAGAAGCACTTGTACCACTTCGCTCTCCAGTTCTCTCACTCGCACATAGCGACACTGATCCACAGTTCCACGGCTCGTCAAAGCAAACAGCTTGCGACCTTCGATATTCCTCAGAAGACTGTCCTAATTGCCGAAGTCCGTTCTAGAAGTCGATCCCTACCAAGGAACAGCGACAAACTCACAGGCGTCTCTTTTATAAATGGCAGGACAAGAATAGTGAAGGTACCGTAAGTCTGACCACTTTAGCTATGTCGCAAGACGGCAGCGATATTAACCTCCCGTATCTAGCTCGCGTCACAGCACAGTCTATGTTCGCCAACGTTAGCCTAACGTTGGTCGAGATAGGTGAGCGCCCCTTCTTGATGACTGGGATTTAGCTCACAATTTGGTAAATCGCACTAGGCATCCATCTATTCATGGCAGTTTACGGACTCACCGTGTACCTTGAGACTTCGAAAGAGCAAAGGAGTGGTCGGGGGCCTTGCATCGTCATAAGCTACCTCATCACAGGGCTGACTGCTCTGAATGGATGTCTTGAAGCGCCTTGGGCGTTTCGTATCCTATTTGAGACTTCGGTCGAGGAAGCATTCTACGACGTTCGCGATAAATACCTTCACAGTTGGGTCAAATTCCTGAGTATGTCCGCGATTCAGGGCGTTGTTGTAATCGGAGACGGATTTCTGGTGAGTATATCGTCGATATAGCTGAAACGGGGTGACTGCTGACTTCCACAACTCACAGGTGTATCGGTGTTGCATGATGTGGTCTCATCGCATCTCGCTGCCAATGGTCCCGTTGCTGACCTACCTAGCTTCATGTGGTAGGGTCATATTGGCTCTGATTACCCTTAGTACTAACAGCATAATAGCCCTTGGGGTCGCTTCGATAGTCGTTTACAAACGCGATCCATATGCAACACTTCCATACGAGGCAGCATTTGTCTTCTGCACCGTCGCCACCAACTTCATGGTGACTTTCCTCATCTCCTTATACCTCATCCGTGCGCGGCGACAGCTCTCCGAACTGTTTTCCACAACCGCTGCCGACCCGTCTTCAAACGCTACCCCGTCGAATTACGAACATAAGAAGTCCAAACCCAATTCCAATCAATCTTTTGGAGGGGTATACATAGATATAGTCGCTATTCTGATTGAATCCGCTCTCCCACTAACAGTTTCTGGAATCGCATATGCTGCGATCGTACTGATTGAGCCACGGGAGACAAACCTTGGATACGCTTCGATGTTTGTCTTGTTGGACCTGTTTGCGTATTTGTTTTATGGCTTCAGTGTACGTCGTCGTCATATTTTAGGACGGGGTTGCAACAACTAACTTTGGTTCAGGCTCTAGCACCACATATGATCATCTTCCGAGTCACCATTGGTCGATCGTGGCTGAACCCTCCTCGGATCGACCACCAAACCAATGGCGAACAGTTCTCGGCGACCTTGGAGTTCAAACACTCGATCCCTGGAGAGTCGAGTCGTGGGTGTTCCGTGAGATACGGCAGAGAGGAGTTGGAAATGGATATAGTGGCTGGTAATAGTAGTACCGTGTAACGTCGTAAACAACTGGAGGTACCATTGGGTTAGAAGCATGATTGTTGTCGTTTGGTCATATGTAAATTGAATCCTTGGCACCGGAGATATAGGGCCGCAATCGGCTTTTCATAAGCCCTGAGCCTGAGCTGAATATCGTTGCATTCCAACCGATTGCAGTGGCTTGGGAGGGAGTTGTCTGTATTGATAGCTTACCCGAGCGGTGATCAAAGCGGGACGAAGACAACGTGTCAGGTGAAGGCCACAAAGTAAGAATGACATTGTCCCTCAAACGTAGTACAACAACAACACAGGCGAAAATAGAAGACGAGGAGGATATTCAACACAAAAAGGAGATCAAAACGTGAACTGAGGGACGGGGAGAAGCGATATGCTCTTCATCAACGTTGAGCTCGGATCGCACCACCTAAACCTTAGAAAGTGCGCAAGTAGTCACCAACGAAACACTTGAGGAGGTTAGCAGCTTGGTCACCAACACCACCATAGCCGAACTTTTGGGCAAGAGCTTGAGCCTGCGCAGCGCCGACGGAGGCGATAGCGGTCTCGATGAATCGGTGCTATTAATTCGAAGTGACGACCGACGCATTCAGTTAATTGATTGATGGGGAAGCTGTCAATGGTGGCTGAGAGTACTGACCTGGTAAGGCTTGCGCTCCTTGTCGTGATAGACGACGAAGCGGAGTTCACCAGCAGCGTTCTTCTGGCCGTACTGCACCTGAGCGCGTCATAACTTTGCAAAAGAAGACTCCAGCGAGAGTCTTTTTGAATTTGCAGAGAATACTCTCATGAGAGTACACTCTCGCTAGGCCTCCTTTTGCAAAACCCCCACCCGCCGTTGTCCACGATTACTGCGGCGCGATTGTCCCTTTTTGGTTACCATAGCCGACGCGCGACTGTCCTATTTTCGTGCTGCGGATCGTCGGTCGGTCTGTCCATTTCGGGTGGATTTGGCTGATCCCGCCTTTCTCCTTTTCTAGATGGCGGCGCAGGGCGCGGTGCGCAGTTGCTATACAGGGGGCAATGGTTCCCAGGCCTCACCCCGTCGCCGCCCTTCGCTTGTTTCAAATTACGAGCAGCTAGGGTCAGGTAAAGTGGTAGGATGGGGCTTTACATACCACAAGGACTCGTTAAAAGCACTTTTACACCTTAGAATTGGACCCCAAGGCGGATATTGCTTAGCAAATTCCGTGTGCAAATAGGGGCTAGAGAATAACAAGGACAAATAATAATGGTTGATTACAGCCTCAGGTCAGGGCGCTTCGGCATCGACCTCCTCCTCGTCCTCCTCTTCATCCACGGAACCGGCTATGGCCAGAGTCGTCACCAGAGGACGGGAACCTCTCGAAGCCACGAAATCCGGGACCCCAACCCATGCCTTGGCACAGAAATCACGCATCGACCGATATTGCGCCGCCTGTTGTCTCGAAAACGCAATCCTGCCTTCAACGAGGCTCGAATCGGCTTGGTAGAGGAATGGGGTAGTGTTGGTGGGATTTGGAATATCCCAGTGAGAATTTCCTGCTCGCTCCTCCCATTCAGTCGCTCTGTACTGAAATGAGGCCAGCACCCGTCTCATTTCCTCTTGTAGCAACTCGACCTCCTCCCCCCACCGTTTCATGCGAGCCCGGCTTTTACACCACTCAATCCTGACGCCTAGGTAAGTTAGTAAAACCCTTCCCCTTGAGAGTTTGCCATTCTGACCTTCATGCAACTCCTTCTTCAGTTCATGTGCTGCCTCGTCGGTTTGCTCCTCGCTCCCCGGTCCGCCGAAGATGGTTGAGGATCGGAGGTCCACTGACCTCCATATCCACGAAACCGTCCTCCTTGTCTCGGAACGCGTTGATTGGACTGTATTCCCCGCCTTTGGCTTGTTTCTTCGGCTGGAAACAACGATGTCAAGGCCATCAGCTTCGTCATCGTCTTCCGAGATGTTTCGAATATCCGCGGCGTGTAGGATGGGGTATTGTGGTTGGTATGCGGTTCGACCTAGTTGAGTGCCAAGCTTCCATATTGCGGACTGTGCTGACCGATATCGTTCTGCTGCAGCGTTGACCCGGGACGATGCTCGTTCTATCAGAGCCGACGATCGTGTACTAGCGTGCTGGCCTCGCTGAAAACGCTTTTTGTCGATGTACAGGTGCGAACGGAGACGAATGGCATCCCTCAGGTCGTCGAGGCTGTCGTTGGCCTGCGCGCATCGAAGCTCCCATTCCATCTCGTAAAGGCGGCGGTCGCAGGATTCGACAATGGTGCTTGGGATACCTGGGTGGCTGGCGAGAAGGTCCGCGAGAGACGACGGAAGATGGAGCTGGATTTTGGAAGGGCAATCGCCCTTTAGATTCCCTTCGCTCTCCAGCACCTTTCGTGTCATTCGTAGCTGTGGAATGTACACCTCCTCAGCTTCAATCCATCCCTCAATCTTGCGACGCAATGTGTTCGATTCCAGCTTCCGGTTTGCGTGTTCGTTATCGGTTGCATGCGATTGGGCTCCTTTCCCCCGACTGAGTTTGCGCCTAGAATAATTGATGAGAAATGCTACATAAACTCCAGATTCAAAATCACGCACTGCTGTTCCTCGAGCTCAATACCCATTGTGATCATCTGGCTGGCGGACAGCTCTTCGTGTGCCCTGAAGGACGCACCTGCCGCATTCTTCGACTCTTCTTCTGCTAGTGTGCGCCGCACCGAGTCCAGGGAGGGCGCTGAGGGGATGGTGAGCTGCAGGTAGGTGAGAGATTGGATCAAATCACTGACCTTTGCGCCGACTCTCAAAAGGATTCGGATGGAGTGATGGTTCCTCCTCCCATGCAACAGCCTCTGCCTCCCAATCCTTCACCACTGATGGTGGACACGCCTCGGTGAATTCACCATGCAGCTCAGAATGTTTCACCATTTCTGGCACGGCGTTTTTGAGTTTTCTGAGCAACGATTTTCCTAAGATAGAAAACATCAACGACCATCGATAAACAAGTAGACGTCGTCCGACTCACCTAGCAATGTCGTCTTCCTCCAGTTCCAATCAGAGAAGGCATCATCGAGGATATCTCGACGTGCTCCCGGACCCATCTCACGAGTACTCCTTGAGTAGTCATTCAGCCCTGCCCACAGCCGCTCGATTGCTTCGCCATCCGTGGCCCCGACGCCTTTCGCAAAATTGTAGGAGAACCGAGTCCAACAAGCTGGGATGTGTGCGGGAAGGTGAAACTTTGGAACGAGAAAGGTGTTGTCCTTGGATGACAGGTTGATGGCCCTCATCCACTCTGGGTACGTGGCGACTCGCTCGAAAAGCTTCAGGCTCCACTGACAAGCGATATCGTAGGAGATGACGAATTTGAGAAGCGTTGACGTGCTGAGGCTCATGAAATACAAATAATCCATGTTGATATACCTGCTCATGAATTAGTTGCTTTATCCAGCGGCGATAACAAGACACGCACTTTTCCCCCTTCTGAAGATCCCCCACAGACACAGGGCGCTTCATTTCGTGACGAGAACAGTCAACTGCGCCAATTCCAGAAGCTGCCAGACCGCGGGTGCTTCTGTCGTTGTTGACTGCGCTATGATTGGAGCAGGTGCTTGCCTATCAAGTTGTCGTCAGCGACATTGCTGTCATGAAATGCGGAAACATACAGCCTGTTCAATCTTCTTGCCAAACTCCTTGAGAAACCCCATATAATCGTCGGTCTTCACAACGAAAGCTGCCCCATCGTTTAGACTCGGGTCGGTAGCATCACTTGAGACGTCCTTCCTCTTCATTCGAAAATTTGCGTCAAGCGCAAGAAACAGCTGATAAAGAAACCTAAAATCGATTAATCAGTGACTGAAAACGATGGGCATCGAGGAAACCTTACCGTTTCTCAGGGGATGCCGTCTCCCAGCCAGGAGGCAGATTGACCCCGGGCAATGGGCATGCAGGACAAATGACGGCGCAGCTCCCAGGTTTCAAATTTGCAACTGATTCTTCAATGTTGGCCTTTCCTGCTCGCTTCAGCATCTTGATGTGACGGAACTGGCGGCTCATCCTCAGAAACTCCCGATAGCGAGTCTAAGTAGGGCTGTCAGGTTGGATAGCTCTAAGCGCACCAGAGCACACCGTCCTCATCAATGAAACAGGCTTCGTGCCAACCAACTTCATCAATGAAGCCATGGGATGCGTTCATCCAGGCCTCATTCATGAGCCACTACTCTCGCAATAGACACCAGAACACTGACCAGATCATCGATCATTCTTCCATCATTGCTCCTGTCACGAACGGGCGCGCGGCGATCCACAACATCAATCCCGCCCCTTCGCAACACTGACGATCACTGTTCCTGCCATGCAGGGGCGCGCAACTATATTTCCAAATGTAGAATAACAGTAATAATACACAAAAAATCAAACAAAAAACAAATTCAAGCGGGTTTCCGGCCTCCGCATTCCACCATACGAAACGGATCTCTCTCCTTCCCCAGAACCACCAGCCTACCGAGCCTCACCCGTACGTCGGCATGCCGTCGGACTGCATCCTCACGCAAATTCTCCCGAATGATTGCTTGCCGACGGGCATAGGCCTTTTTCCCCATAACCAGAACCGCGGCTGCTTGAGATGCCCGAGCAACTAACTCGGGGTGTCGATTGTCTTCTTCACTGAGAGTAACGGGAGGCTCCTCCCCACCCGACACGCGCTCCATCCATCGAGATGCATCCCAACTCCAAAACCGCTCCACCCGATTCATCTCCTGCTCGAGGAGAAGGCACTCCTCCTGCCACCGATGCGCCCGCGCTCTTGTAGTGCAGAACTCGATTCGTAAAGCAGGGTCGTCGTTGGACACCCCAGCATCGTCATCCATCCCAATGTCAACCTCCCCGTCGACCATCCAGTCCTCGCCCCCATCATCCTCATCCCTACTCATGCCACCATCATCCTCACCCCCACTCAACACCTCCCCTGTGCCCGGCCCAACAGACCCTCCCACGAACCAGATCCAAGTCAGCTGCCTACGTCCGGCCCCCATCCGGTCCTGCTTATCCTGTGCTGCGACAGCTCGATGCACATGGTCTTCTGTCGTCAAACCCCGTATGTCGTCATCCTCCAACACCTTGAGGGTTTCCTGCCACGTCGACTCCTTTATCACCGACGACAGGGCCAGCAGCCTCCGACGTATGGCGCGGTAGTGATTTGCCAGCTCCCCAATCCGTTTCCCTTCTGCCTCGATCCGTCGGTTACTCCGCGTCACCGCCTCCGTTCCATGAGAGTACCTCTTCTTGGAGCTGTAGAGGTGCTGCCTCACCACCAGGCGCTCGCGCAGCCCGCGCAAAGCTCCATGGCCCTGGGCTATCCGATAACGAAACTCGTATCGCACTAGCTTCTCGGAGCAGGGAATCTTCAAAGGCACCACCTCCGATGGCAGAAACAGCTGGATATCTCGCAGATCTCGGGACGAGGCCTTGCCCTCGTCCCCCGAAGCTTGCCGATTAGGCATCACGGTGGGCATGTACAGCCGCTGAAGCTCCTCCCAGGAAATAAACCTCCGACGAATGGCATTCGCGCCCTCCAAAACTTCGCTCCTCCTGCGATCCGTCGCATGAGCCCCCAGCGATTCTTCGTTCAGGAGCTGACGGCGACTGTAGGACCGGAACATCAGCAACCCAAAACCCCACCATCAAACCACGACAAAGTACTCACATAGCATCCTCCAGGTTCAGACCCTGGAGAATAAATTCGCTGTGAGTCACGTCCTCATGCACAGCGGCCGCAACCCCAGCCAGGATATCCGACTGCTCCTCCTGAGCCAGCTCCAAGCGAACGGATGACACTGTCACCACTGTTAATCAACAACCAACAAAACAAATAAAAAATACAATAAATCAGAAAACATCGATGAAACAGATATCCGGCACCCACCGTCAGTCTCGTACTCGAAAGGATTGATCTCCGACAGCCCCTGTTCCCACCGTAAGGCCATACGGGTCCACCTCTGGCGTAGATTCGCGGGGATGGTGCCAGCAAAGCTAACCCAGGCCTCCACCTGCTCCTGTCGCCAGTAGATTGCATCGTCCACTCGCGAAGCTAGCGACGCCGCTGCAATCAACGTCGCGTCAGCCAACACCCCTGAAAAATAGATTAAATACTCACCCATCCTTGCGGCCTTACTCCAGTTCATATCGCCAAAGCAGTCGTCGAGAGTGTCGCGTCGCGAGCCAGGCCCCATCTCCCGTGTACTGTAGGCCAGATCGTTCGAGCTGGCCCACCCGCGCTCCGGAGCCTCACCATCAGTCCTACCCACATGCGGGGTCAGATTGAAGCTGTAATTATCCCGGCACTTCTGTACGTGCGCCGGTAAGTGGAACTTGGGCACCAAGTAACGGATGTCCAGCGCGGGGTTGGAGCCGATCGCGTTGGGGGGGTACTTCAAGCAGCGGGACACGAAATTGACCGACCACTGGCACACAATGTCATAGGAAATGACAAGGAACAGCGGGATGTTGTGTAGTAGGGTAGCCAAACAGAAATAATCCATATTCACGTATCTGATCCTTGAGTCAGACAACGAGCTACACCTCCCATCCAAACACAGGAACTCACCTTTCGCCCTTCTGTAAATCCCCCGACCCATTCGGCCGCTTCATGTCGTGCCGGCTACATTGAACAGTACCCAGTCCACTCGCCGCAAAACCTCTTCCACCCCGGATGCTCGCGGACTTGATGGCATCGTGGCTGTTGCAGGTACTCTTGTCGTCGGGGATTTGTTCCCCAAAAATTGATAGGTACTCCTTGAATTGTGTCTCCTCCACAATGTAGGCATAACCCCGG
This sequence comes from Candolleomyces efflorescens, assembly GCA_027579765.1. Lineage (NCBI taxonomy): Eukaryota > Fungi > Basidiomycota > Agaricomycetes > Agaricales > Psathyrellaceae > Candolleomyces > Candolleomyces efflorescens. Next base: position 22,301 of record JAMZDL010000239.1, read on the forward strand.
TTGAGGCCGGGGTCCTTCGAGTCGTCCGATACCACTCTCCGAGTCAGCCGAAAGTTGGCGTCGATAGCAAGGAAGAGCGCGTGCAGCCATCTACTCAAATTTAGTTCCCACTATTGAGACAAGGTGACGAGCACGTACGGATCCTTGTCCTGCTCCCATCCCTCAGGTAAATTGATTCCGGGCAGCGGACATGCGGGACAGAGAACCACACATTCCCCCTGTCGCGTGCCCCGTACTCCGGTAGGATCATGACCTCTACCTGCCCTCTTCAGCAGACGGAGGTGACGCCATTCATGAACCATCCTCATGAACTCCCTATACCTGTCCTGAAAGCCGTCACAGGTTCAGCGTACGCAACCCAAGGAAAGCACGCTACAACTCACCGGAACGTCCTCCTGATGCGTGTTGTCCGTTCGTCTTCTCAAAGAAGCCATGAATTCGTACGCCGAGGTCTTCGCCGTGAACGACAGCATCTGAAAGGTTTCCAGTACACGAAACGTTGCTGCTGTCCGAGGCTCAGTAAGGGTGGCGGGGAATAAGCGCCCTCGCATCAGCTGGGTTGCCACCGGCTGCGTAGCGCTGCACCCGCAGAAATCGAGCGCAATGACGTGGATACCGTCGCTGTCGATCACAACAAACTGGTCGTTGATACACGGGCGAGGGTTGGCGCACGACTCCCCCTGCACGTGTCCCAGCTGAACCCTCAGACCCAATTGACGCAGGGTACAACGTTCAAAGCAAGTCCCGGACCATTTCTGAATCAGAACGTTAATACGAGCTCGTCCCGCCCAGGCCTGCTCTCGTACCTCGATTCGATGCGTGAACGACGTTCGGTGGCCATTAAGCAGGCACTCCCGGCACCACAGGCAGGGAATAACACAGTCCCGACAACGGTAGAGCGGCGTCTTCACAGCACACCTCACACATGCAGGGTCCACCACACCAGGTCCCTCTAGGCGCAGCAATTCGTCCAGCATCGCGTCGACGCTCTCCGTGAACTGGGCCAGAGGGTTGGACTAGTGTGCTGTCAGCAATCATGCAACCGTCTGCATACAATAGTCGACACCACTCACATCCCCCGTTTTCCTCCTCTTCTTCCTTCCCCCTTCGTCGGAATCTGGTCTGTCTTCCTCAACGTCAGACTCCGTCTCCAGCCACAGCACATCGTACGGCCCCTGAGCCTCCGTCGCTGCAGACCTTGGCTGGCGCGCGTTTTTGGGCGGACCGAGTGGAGGCGGCGGGGACGGGCTTCGTCTGTACGTGCGTGTTGAAGGCTTGGACGGGGAGGGTGGAATAACGATGGACGATGTCGTAGCCGTCACCCCCCCTTGCTGGAGGTCATACCCCGTGTGGGTCTCAACGTAACCACCGGAGGGTCCAGGGTCGTCCGGGATGTCGTGGATCGTGACGCCCTTCTTGCGTTTGGTGCCAGCTCGCGACTTGGAGGTCATTTCTAAGGCCCAAAGCCAGAGACGCTGTCCAGAGTTGTTGTCCCATGAATGAGGATGGGCGTCCAAGCATAAATACAAAAGTTCGCGGGGTGGGACCGAGTTACAGTCAACCAACTCGGGACGGCATGTATGGTCACGTGACTGTCTGATTTGGACACGAATTCACTTGTACGCGCCATCTTATCCTGAAAAACTCGAACTCTCTTCGACGACAATAGCACAAGGGTATACATTCAGGGCATGAGTGAATAAGACAGCACAAGAACAACAATAAGAGCTTCGGGACGACAACGGAACAACAACAACAACAACAACAAGAACTTCACGACTGACTAACACACAGACAACGGACCACAGATGCAACAATAAGAGCTCAGCACATAGATAACAAACACAAAAGATACGGGGACTCAAGATAAGGTCGTGGCGCGGAATGCTCAAATGCCCCACACGAGAAAGAATTAGAAGATAGGTCCGTACGGGTCGTTCTCGGCCTCATCCAACATGTACCGAGCCCGACGAAGAGCACGCTCCTCTAGGGCCTCCTGCCGCTTGGCCTCCTCCATTCCCCGGACCAGTCTCTCCATATTGTAAGGACCACGGCGCCTGCTAGGGCCCGCCTCAGGCTCTGGGGAGGGATCATAGAACCCTCGTCGGGGCTCAGGTGCCCCAGCAGCGTGGTCGATGTGAGCTTGTCCGTCGTCTTCCTCGGGCTCACTGTCGGAAATTACGATAGTCTGGGGCTTGAGGCGCTGTGGTAAGGATGCGTTACCACACTTGTTCCCGTACCATAAGACAGGACATACCGGTGCACGGCGAGGCCTCGCACGACAAACCGCCTTTTCGTGGGCAATGAGGGCTGCCTGCGCGATCCCCATGACTTGGTCTGGCAGGGAAAGGAATACCTCCCAGGTCATGGGCACCTGGATGTGACGACACGCGAGGTAGGCCCACTGGAGATCCAACCTGATTCTCTGGCGAGAGGTTCAGCTGTAGGTCCACGAGAGGCCGGGTTGCTACTCACCTCCTTGCGCTTGGCCGTGTTCCAGGCAAAATGCTTGGTGACAACTGTGGGCCAGCGAGCGAAGAACCGCCCGTAGAGGAGCCCTAGGAACTCGCCCTCCCTGTCGTGGTCCTTGGCCTGGCGAGCGAAGAACGCGCAGCAAAATACAAACTCTCGCTGGTCGTTGGCAAGAGCAAAATGCTCCGGCCCGCCGGAGGCGTCTGGGACGGCATCACCGGGGGCGGCTAGCTGAGAGGATGCCGGTCGGTAGCATTAGTGAGGGATAGAGTCCATCAAGAAGCATGCCGTACCTCAAGCTTGTATAGGTTTCGAGGCCACTGGGCCTTGTTTCCTCGAAAGGTGGGCGCGTCGTTGCCCAGGAGGGCTTGCCAGTGAGGTCCAGTAAAGAGCATGGTGGGGGTAGGGAAGAAAGGCAGACGTATCGTACCGCCTCGCCCCGTTTTCTCTTATAGGACGAGGTTCAAAAAGAAGCAAATGCTGAGTCAGGGTCCCTTTTTGATCGAGGTTTGAAAGAAGCAAGTGGTGAATCCGGGCTTTAGAAAACATAAATACCTTTTCTAGCGTGCACGAAGGTGCCATTAATGCTGAGAATTTGACCACAAACACAACAAAAATCAGGAGTTTCGATACATACCATTTTCTCGAGGGCACGGCCGGGTTGGACTTTTCGTCCGACACTGTACATGATTGAGGCCTAAAGCTGACCACTTCTTGAGACGCTAGCCGCTACTTGCGCACATTTCATCTTTACACCATGACCTTGGGTAGACCGAGAAAGTACCATAGTGAAGAAGAGCAGCGTGCGGCTCATAGAAAACGAAATAACGCACACTACGCTAGGTAACGACCTCGATATGTGCTCGTTGGTGTACGGGGAACTGATTGGTTTGAGCTGCTGTTTAAAATGACAGGAATAAAAAAGGAATTTCGGAGAAACGGCGTTTGAAACGAGAAGCATTCAATGCTTGCAAACCTCCCAAACTGGAGAGACGGAGAAGTGCTCGAGTGTGAGCATTAATTCGCAGAAACTCGGCTAAGCGAGAGCTGACAACATTCATAGCGGTACCCCGCTGTCCCTGGCTCGGGCATTATTCAAACGATGCAGGGAGAAGGTTGTTCTCCTTCGCGGCAAGAGGTCTCTCTGTGACATTCTCACTGGCGTATGCCTGGAGATTCAAAAGGAGCCGTCCAAACTCAGTGAAATTGTCGAGGCACACGAAAGTGTTATCAAGACCTCGGGAGTGGTGTCGGATCTTCGCAGATGCCACCACGAGATCCTGAATCTTGTAGGTTGTGGAGATGAACTCAGGGAGGTTCAGAAGGCTATCGACGACATCGACGAGATTCTGAAAGGTCTCGACCTAATTCTTTGCGAGGCGTACACCGACGACTTCATGATGAGATTCCAGTCTGGTCGGTTAGAATTTCAGCTTGCGTAGTGCTTTCTGTAATTATTTCACACTTGGGCTTCACCAACACAGCGACAATTTATTTCAAACGGGGCGACAGTAGCGAGTTACATGCATATCGAAAAAAGGGACAGCTACAGACGTGCGATTAGGAGACAATCCTAGCCTCGCCGGGGACGATCTTCTTGACGATGCCGGCAGCCATGGCCCTCTCAAAAGCGGCGTCGGCCTCAGCGCGGGTGGAGTAGCTCTGCTGAGAGGAGCCGGACACATTGAGAGTGTGGCTGTTTGCTATGGCGCTGTGAGGTCCGTCAATGGGCTATCCACCAAAACAACAAAATGCGACTTACCTGCCCTGAAAAACCCCGACCTCGAGGCCTGCGACGACTGCGTACCAGCGTTCGCTGCTGGGCGCGGCGCCGCCAGAGCGCAGCATGTTCCAGTGGCCGCACTTGAGGCAGGAGAACCCGCCAGCGTAGCGGCCCGGGCGCTCCTGTCCCTCGGAGGCTGTGGTAGCGGTTTGAGTGTGTGGTGCAGCAGCTGGAACGGGGAAGACTCACACTCGGCAGGGTCCTCGCGGGCGCGGACGATGGCCTCGACAAGCTCGGGAATGGGGACCTTGGAAGCAGGACCAGCGACGACGAGGTCGGAGGCGCCGGAGTGAAGGATGGACCAAGTGTGGTCCTCTATAGCGTCGCAGACACGGTTAACATTGAGGATGGCGGCGGAGTCGCCTGGGAGACCTGATAAACGGCAGAGGTGAGCGATTTTGGTACGGTATACGACGGGGAAGGTACGGACCATATACAGCAGCCGGTTTCTCGAGCGTGACCCCGACACTTTCGAGAGCGGTGACAACTTGTGCGAGGGTGCACACGAGGGGGGGCAGGATGGTGCGAGGAGACGTGGCCTCGACGAGCTGGCCGAGAGTGGTGTTGGTAGTGCCGGTCATTGTACGATTAAGCTGGGATGCGATTCGAAGAGGGATGGGGAGTGAAGAGGCGTTCGAGCCCAGTTTAAATGCAAAAAAACGAACCGTCCCATGTGACCTGGTGGTGACCTGGTGTTTGGGTAATCCCCGCGTTGACTGGTAAACGCACCCCAACCGTGGCCTTTCGGGCATCGGCTAGTCGACCATTCCTCGCCACGTACACCTAACAGAGCAAACAAGGTTAGTACATCGATGCCCCCCGTAAAGACTAATGCGCGTAAACTGACCAAAGGGCATAGATGGTGGCTCGGACCTGGTGCTCGAGAAGGCAAACCGAGTTCTTAGACTCGCGAGAAGACGACTTCTCGGCAGCCCAGGAGAATGGTACCCTTTCGAAGGATTTCTGGCCAAAGTTGACGGGGGAGTTTTTGGCCATCTGGCCAAACCAACAAGCGGAAGAGGCCGACTGGGATCGAGAGGCCTCGGAGGAGGCCCCCAATGGGCCAGAGAAGGAGGGGATAGACAAGGATAACGCGCCAAAGAGTAAGCGTCGCAGGAAACCCAAAAAAGCACGGGTGGTCCCCGTTTTCGCTTCTCATGCGGATTGGGAGCAGGACCGTATCAAGGTATCGTTTGTCTTGAAAAAGATGGCTTTGGTGACGAACACCCTCTTTTCAGAAACTTCGGGTTTGGTTCTACAACCATACCTCAAAGGATCGTAAAGTGAAACCTGCAGTTACATTGACATTCAACGCCGCACCCGCGCTAGGGTCCAAGGCACTTACGGAGGACCAACTATATTCACGAAAATATTACAAGGAGCGAGTGAAGCTGTTGGTGGATGCCGAGCTGGCGTCGTCGGCGGTAGGCCCCAAAGACCACATGGCGATTCGAGCCCGGATAACTCGTGAGTGCTACGAGCGCGAGCCCGAGGAGGTGAAGGATGAGATCCGACGCGAGAAGGCGGAAGAAGATCGGAAGAGACGGGAGACAATGGAACTATTGCAGAGCCTGACACGCATCGAAGACGGAAAAGAGCCATCGCCGGAGGAATACGCGAGGTTAGTGCTACTGTGTCTCCTCGATGGGACAAGATCTCACCTCGGTTTAGGTACCAGGGGGCAGCTGCAGATCTGGCTGTATGCTTCTTCGATGCTTTGGCTGCGAGAACGGGGTGGGCGTGGACGGTCCTGGGTGGTGGCCCGCATTCAGACAAAGTCAACGGAGCTAACGGAGTGGTTTCTTACCATGTGGGTGCAACTCCAGATGGGCTAAAATTCAGAGGGGCCGTGGAGTCGTTCGACGAGCATTACGCTGTTCCGTTTGGGAAATACTGCCATAGGATTTTCCGTGAGTGAAATGTCCGATCCCTAGGATTGACCACTTACATCGTTCCACAGCAGAGGAGGTGAGATTGCGCCGCGCAGTCAAAATTAGCGCAGATATGGCGGGGCGCGAGTCCTTGCAGCGGGCTGGGAGGCGTGTGGGGACGCTAGTTTACGTAGACGCCGTGAGGCCTGTGAATGAGGGAGGTTCGGGGGTCGAGACCAATGAGGAAGGTGATGGTGGCAAGGGGAGTGGTGATGGACTGTCCGGATCCTCTACTTGGGCGTCTGTGGACGTGGGGACAGCGTTTTTGACGGGGGACCACGCCACGGTGGCCGGCGAGACTGCGAAGGAGGATGGAGGAGACCCGTTGGGGGAGACAGCAGGGGTTGAGGGACCGGGTGTGGGAGTGGATGACGATGGTGGATGGTTCCAGGGTGCAGACGCACCACCTATCGGGGATGACGTTGGTTGCGATATGGTGGGGGTCCAGGACAATCGTGTGCTTGATCGCTTCCTGGCGTCCCTACCCCCGATCTCTCCTTTCGCCGCGCATGACCCCTCCTTGGTTCCTCCTCCCCAAATGATGTTCCCCGATGCTCTCCCTGGGTGTGATGGGCTGCAGGATGTCGTGTTGCCTCCGGGTGAGAAGACAGTTGATTTGGGGCTGTTGCCTCCGGGTGAGAAGACAGCTGATTTGGGGCTGTTGCCTCCTGGGGATGACGCCGGAGTGATGGGTCGGGATGTCGTGGAAGCGATGGAAGATGGACTGCAGCTGCAGGGCGATGCCGGCCGGATGGGGGAAGGGCCTGAGACCGTCAAGCTAGATGATGTGTGCGTGAGCGGGAAGAAGCGGGTGAACGATGAGGTGGATGGCGGCCAGGGGGTTGGAAGGGAAAAGCGTTCTCGACGAGGTGGAGTTCGGGAGGTCGATGATTGGGTCCTGCGGGCGGAAGGCTATCTGGGCCAGGGAATAGATGATGCGGATTGGACTAGGTGTGTCGCCCTGTGGTCCAAGCTCGAGAAGACCGCCGTCAACAGGAATTCGAGACTCACCGAATCGGGACTACGCCCAGTTGAGCTGTCTAAATGGGTGTCTGCCCGCAAGTGGGACGGTGACCCCATTATTGCAGACCTGCACAATTACGCGGTTAGGTGGATTGCGTGGTGGCGGGCGATGCAGCCCGCATGTCGGAAGGTCGATGGTCGGGATTTGCCGGCGGACGTGGACGAACGAATGAAGCCAGACATGCTATGCCTGAAAAAGGCGGGACCGAACGGATTGGTGGTGTTGTTGGTGGGTCTGAAATGGTGGGCGCCGTTGCGAGTGGAGGATGGTAGGTGGGGGGATGTCGTGGGAGACCTGGCTCGATGTTTGGAGCTCTTTGTTGGTTGAGCGTCCGTTCTCACGATTGTTTATCGCACATGTGCCGCCTGCGTTTAGCTGGGGCTGGAATTTTGTGTTCGTATGTTTGTCTGGAAAATTCTTACGTGTGTTTTTCTTGGAATTCCCTTGTGTTTTATGACGTGATGGGGCGGGAATGGTGAAGGTACGGGATGAAAGGAAGCGGCGCAGTGATTGACATCTTTGACGTTCGCCGACGGCGCGATGTGTAGCTAATTATAAGTAAGGGTGTGTTCATGCATGAGGACAAGGTGTGTTTCTAAAAATAGAGGGGGCGTTCATGCATGAAGACAAGAGGTTTCATGCATGAGGTTTGCCGCTGGATGTTGTCCCGGTTTCATTGATGAAAATGCATGGGTGCCTTCCGTGGATTCATGAATGAAAATGGCGTCTAGACCTCCTAAGCGTCACAACACTGCTCACTCACCTTGGGTGTCGAGGTCCCGGTGTTATCGGACAAGCGTTCCAAAGCTGTATAGAACTCGAATGCTGATATCTTCCCCTCGTGCGACAACATTTGGTAGAGCTTGAGCACACTCAAAGTGGCAGCGGTGTTTGGGTTGGTGACGGTGGCCGGGTACCAACCATACCGAAGGAGCTGGACAAAGTGGGGCTGGGCAGTATCGCAATTGCAAAAGTCCAGATTGACGGTATGAATGCCATTCTGGTCGATGATGCAAAAACGGTCGCCGAACGATGGTTGAGGGTTACTGCAGACTTCGCCCAGTTGATGGCCAAGCTGAAAGCGAAATCCGAGCTCGCTCAGCGGCTTTCGATCAAAGAAGGCCCCATTCCAAACCTGTGCAATCAGGTATCAGCAAATCGTTGCGGATCGAAATAAGAATCAAATGGCACCTCAACCACATGAAGTCCATTGTGTCGGTGGGTATCACGAATACAACGTCCACAAAGAACTTGATAGCCACTACTGCAGCTTGAGCACCGATACTGATCTGTCTCTTCGACAGCTTGAGAGCACCGCGGACATTCAGGACCTTGCGATGGGCCTCGACCTTCAAGGCGGATAAACTCTGCACAAAAGACATCTCGAAGGGGGATCCATTGGCGCATAGGAAAATCCTGGAAAACATGTTGGTTTGGCTGGATATGTAACCATTGATGACCTTACCCCTCGACGTTTTACCCGTGGCTCTTTCTCCTTGCTACTCGCTTCCGCAGCCTCCATCTCCATCGCTGCCTGGAACTCCACATATTCGTCCAACGTGCTTATCTGCTCAGCTGTTGAGGTTTCACCAACGGCAGTGGGACGAGGAATGACAACCGAGTGTTGATGAGGATCTTTCAGACCTGTCTTGACCTTGACTTCTGCGATGGTGCAATGGGCCCAGGTACGACCGCCTGGCCGTACCCCACCAAGCTCCCTGACAGGGATTTTCACGACTTTGGTGGGGCTAGTATTTGGCAGTGGAGTAGGGAGGGGATTAATAGGGAACATATCTTCAGTCCGCTTGCGTTTTTTGGCGTTTCGAGCCATATTGGAAGATAGGGTGTGTATGTTGTTCTCGCTTTCCAAGGAGCAGCGCCACGATACGGCGATGCGGAAAATGCCGAAGGTCGCATATGGTCGCATACCAGTCGCATACCGGTCGCATACGGATGCTTAATCTCTCTCTCTGACGCTCATTTATAGCCCAATATTGGTGAATTCACCCCACAATGGACCCCTCGGACCCAAGGAGAAATAGCAATAGGATTTCGAAAAGTATGAAATACCAAAATGCGTCAGTATCTGCTCAGTCATATCTTGACGTTACGTTAATCATGTCTGATGCAGCCATCGAGATGAGATTAACAGAAAGAATGCCGAGCGGAATCGCAGAAATAGAGTCATAGCGTTCGCAAGCTTATATCTTATGAAACTATGAAGGATACTAATGACACTAATATTTGTAGTAGGCAAAAAAGGGAGCTTGAAAAGGCTCGACAGGACGATGTTTTGCACGACAACGAAACCTTTTGGATCAACTCCCCGGTGATACGACCGAGTTCGTTTACGCAATTGTACACTCACTTTTCGCGATGATAACGATTAAACCTCACTCGGTCTGAG
>JAMZDL010000240.1:0-31728 GCA_027579765.1 Candolleomyces efflorescens
TGTGAGGAGACGAAAGACCAGGGGCTCTTCGATGGCTCCTGATTGACAGTATTTCATGCACTGACACTTCCTTTTTTTCTTCATATTTCAATGAGTCCTGTGTCCTCTATACTTTGTCTTCATCTCGCCTTTCGATAAATTATATGTTATCTATGAGTATTCCATTCTCGGCTTCCATTCAAAAGTGATGCATGGCTAGCGCTCGAGTATAGGGCGATCTTCAGCTGATAGGGTATATCAGCGGCCACGTGTCCGAATGTTGACTTCGCCACTCTTCGCCAATTCTAAGTTACAGTATTGTCATCCGACTCATCGTCAGCTAGCCATGTACGTGTTTGAATCTCTAATACGTCTCCATTCCCCTCGTTCACATTTATGCCAGGCCTCCATATATCAGAACAACAATGCCCCGCCCTGACGCCGTGCCAGAACCATTCCCAAAAGCGTTGGTCACCCCTCCCGTAGCGCGAGATGATCCAGCGAACGGTATCTGCCACCTTGAACGCGTTTTTGCCATCCCGCTTCACCCGCAGCGCATGCAAGACTTTGTTACTGAAAAGCTCCCTCTCCACGTTAAAGGTCTCGACGGTACGGGCAAGTTGGATTTGTTCTGTGACTGGGTTGGGGACTTCCTCCCGCCTGGCCTAAAGCCAGAGCTTGCTTGGATTGCTGTCCCTGTGAAGAGAAATCTGATTTGGGAGACACTCGGGATTGTCTTGGCCGACAATTCTAGCGAGGAGGGGCTGGAGAAAGCCAAGGACGAGGAAATGATTTTGAAGGTGCAGGAATGTTTAGGTGTCACGACTCGACCGGGCTGGCATTTCGTTCTTCCCGACGATTGAGCTTTGTCCTTTCAATATTCTATACTTTTGTGTTGATACCCTGTCAATGCAGGTCCAATGCAACATTTAGCATCTTGTAGGTATCGATAGACTTGTCTCTCTGAACCAATTGGGACTGGGGCGTGTGACATTGACAATCGCGGCGCTTGAAATTGAAATTGAACTTCGCTGCTGGCCCCTGAACCAACATGGCTGAGACTTTCATTCACTACATCACCATCGCCAATGGCGAGATTGCGTCTGAAGCCGCCGCCGTCCCTGTCAACAAGACAGACCGTGTCCATCAACTCATAGGCGAGATTGCTCGTGCGACGTGCCAGGGAGCCAGTTCGGTTCGCCTTTGGAAGGCAAGGTGCCTGCTTTCTATCGTTTGCAGAGCAGTGGATTGACCTTCAACAAAGCCCCGGGAATTCGTCCCCCACAACAACCCGGGCCATTTCTTATCCAAGCTTTACGAGGACCTACCAAAATATGGGCTGGAACGCCTGTGCGAAAGGGTGCAGGTTGTGGACCCCAGGACGATCGAAGAAATAGTTCCACTTCAGGGAAAGGAGCGTTGCACAACCAGGACAACCCTGATCGCTGAAAGAATCGAGCCTTTCTCACCCGGAAAGCGTCCTGCTAGTGATGACGAAGAAGACCTGGCTGTTCGGTGGCAGAAGCGTGCGTTGAAAATGCCGATCGACTGTCGAATTGAACTCATCTTACATATTTTACTAGGCGCCAGACGCGCGCGTTCGTTGGGCGCACATGTGCCACTATTCCAGGTCTCTCAAGCTGAATACTTCAATTTCCAAACTGGCGAAACACCCATTTTCGATGGCCGTTACACCGCGGAGCAGAACACAGTCGCTCTTCCCGTCGAGATTTTCTACGACGGGTTCGCCGAATTTAATGCTGACTGTCACGACGAAAGCTTGGAAGTGGAACCGGAGATCCTCAAGCTTACAATACAACTCATGGATGCGTCCTCGCGTATTGTGAATCGTGAATCGGAGCGTCAATGCACCTCCAGAGACCTCATCCATCAATTGATCCAGTACTCCCTCACCCAAACAACTCTTCCCAATCGACCATCCGCTGATCGCACTACCCTTCACATCCGTCGCACTGAGCCGTTCGGCACTGCCGCACTCGCCATTGTCGAGGAGAAGGGTGAATTGGGTACCAGCGGTGAAGGATCTATTCAAGGTTGCTTTTCGTTTGTCCGGCACTGGGCCGATCGCCAGAACGAGGTATTTTCAATGCTCTGGGCGTTCTATCTATAACTCACCATTCCGCTTCAAAGAAGCTTTTCGACGCGTCTCTTTGTCCATGTTTCATCGTTTCGATATCGGGTCCTTGGATTGTCATACTGGGAGCCGTATTCACCTCGTGCGCCATTGTTCAGAGGCTGACGGACTATCTATGGCTTGGCCATAGTCGTGTCATCGACGAGACCCGTGCCGTTAGCATTGCTCGTGTCTTCTCTGCTCTCGGTCGCGCAGTCCGGCGCCTGGACAGATTTTATGAGACGCTGTCGCTGCCCTCCAACCCCTCCGATCGCTTTTTCCCTCTCACGAGATCGTACATTGACCCTCAAGATCCAGAGAAGTGCATCCAATTTTCCTACGTAGCACCTTTGAAGGGAGAGGACCCTTCCTGCGTTGCATACCTCGCGAGAACCACGGATGACAATGCGATAGTTATCAAGTTCGTCGAACGCTATGGCGTAGAAGCCCATACTTTACTTGCAGCTCACAATTTGGCCCCTCCCCTGTTGTACTATGGGAAGATTTGGCCCCAGCACGATAGGGATGGGTGCGCCCCTCGCAAAATGGTGGTGATGGATTACATAGACGGGGAACCAGTCGACAAGAATGGTGTTTCCGAGGTGGCTTGTGTAGCGGTTCTCAAAGCTGTTCGACTTTTGCACGAACACGGCTATGTACACGGCGACATTCGTTGGCCGAACATCTTGATTCCCGAAGGTGAGGGGGACGAGGAAGGTCGGGTGATGCTTTTGGACTTTGATTGGGCAGGACGTGAGGGAGAGGTCAGGTATCCCCATCGTTTGTCGCGCGGGTTATGGGTGGAGGGTGTCGATGACGGAGAGTTGATTCGCCGAGAGCATGATTTAGGAATGGTCGACAGGTTGCGGTTCTCAACGCTCTAGCTCGCGTCCTGATTTGTTTTGAAATGGGAGCCACAACTTCCTTCGCCCAATTGGTGAGGTCCGTGACGGCCTTCGAGTGTCTGCGTTGCATTTCGGGGCGCTCTCGCCTGTTTTCGAGGTAAGGAGACGTACTCCGATCCCACAACGGGATCCAGATCTGGAGTTGGGCATCCCGGCAGAGATAGGGAGAAGTTTCAAGAAATAGGGCTGGGTGGAATGGCGGCGATAACCTTTCCTGGAGGAGACAAGTCTAAAGGAATGAAAAGCCCCTGGCATTCTTCTTCGAATATTTGGAGCCTCTCACGAGGGGATTCCGAGTGAAAACTTGCGATTTTGTGGATCAACTTTCGATATTCATGCATGCGCTTGAATGAGGCACAGGATTGATAACATTTTGCATTGCCTTTGCACTGACCGAAGGAGCGTGGATGAGTGTGGGTGGTCCCAACGCTGGAAGAGGGATCCGACCTACCATGACAGCATGGAACCAATGAACAAAGTCAATGAATGTGCTTTCGTTGGGTGGCCATACGACCGCAAAGGCAAAGCAGCGCCAAACAATTCTAAAATCAAAATCCAGAGCTGAGGGAGGGAATATGTTTTTCGTGAAAAGCAAATGACCCCAGGCCACACACGAGAAGAAAAAAGCATGATCGGCGTGTTGCAAGTCGACGTTTGGACGGACCAACTTTTGATTCAAAAGCTCCAGGTGGCGGATACAAACAGCCAGGATGTCGGACTGTGTGTCTGCTTGAAATTGATAGAGGGTGCCCGAGCGTTCAGGACAGCTGAGATAATCCTCCAAGGATTTGTGGTGGAAATAAATCCACGGCCGCTTGTCGTCTTCGGTGACTGAAAGAACGGAATGCAGGTCACAGAGTGTCATCTCTGTTGTTCCGTCTTCAAGGGATAAGAACTTGTCGAGACCAGACGACGAAAGGATGCTCTCCGTGTAAAAATCCGACATGCTGCCAAACAGCTCACTTATTAGGCGGGTGACCTCCATGACGACGTGAAGTATTCGCTTCATCAACGGAGCGTCGACGTCAGGAGAATCGAGAACGATTTCGTAGAGGGCGTCGAGTTCTGCGAAAGGGCGGCCAGATTTAGATGAGGCGGTCGACGAGGCATTGAGCGCATGTTTGAGTAGCTCAACCGGATGGCGCCGTGGGTTCGCAACATATCTGATGACCGTCGAAGGGAAGGCCCAAATCTTGGACGATTTGTCTGTCAGAGCGTTGAGAATGGGTTTACCAGGCCAGTCCGATGGGATGGATCGCTTTGCGGGGTGAGTTTGGCGGATTCTAACAAACTCGTCCGAGAGGTACTGGTAAATTTCAGCCGACGTCTCGTAGTGCTCGAGGTGAACGACCTTGGTGATCGACTTGAGCGGCTCGAGATCGAACGCCGTTCGTATATCTAGCTCGGGTCGGCTGGCTATGACAACACAGAATGAATGTGGAGGTGTGACGAGAATGTGAAGGAGGTGAAGGAGACGTTCTCGTTGTTTCTGGTCTCGACATTCGTCTAACCCATCTACAACAATGATTCGGGGCGACGGGGTTTGTGATGTGATAGAGGTAATGTGGTTCGATATCAGCTTCTGGACCTGCAGTTTCATCGATCGCTCGAAAATGGTGGGTGAAGATAGAATAGTCTGTTGAATCAATGGGCTGAGAGTCGGAACTACTTCAATGAGATGGGCGACAATCGTAGCAACGAATGGTGCTTCGTTGTCAAGGCCTGGGACGCGTGTTGAGAAGAAATAGTCCCCCGCCAACTCGTTATCTTCGCGGCAGATGCGGGCGATCTCTCTCATAATACACGTCTTTCCTGAACCGGCGGGGCCTCGGAACCAAAGCACCGATTTCCTGCACGGGCTGGGGTTAAGCGCAACCTCCTTCGCCCAATGGATGAGGTCCGTGATGGCATGTATTCGAGTGCCTGATTTACATTTTGGGGCGCTCTCGGCTGTCTTTGAGGTGTGAGATGCCTCCAAAGCTTGGTGTCTGCGGAGGACCTCCAGCGGATTCGGGTCGTAGAGGGATGATGATTGGATGATGGTTGTTTGATTATTGGTAAAGGTTGAGCCCTGTATGCTGAAATCCTGGGCGTTGCTGAAGAAGGCTGCCTTTGTGGCCATCGCAGATGGATGAACTGGGAGGACGAGTAGAGTTGCGCGCAGACCAAAACTTGTGTGACGTGTGAGCCTGACCAGCTGGCTGTCAATGTAACTCATTCAGTCCTATTTTTAGTAGATAACACAGTACTCTCTGCTAGACACCGGGGTGAAAACACTGAAATCGTTGTCATGATGTAGACAGTAGGGACTGTACGTGTAGCAATCATTGGAGGAACATGGACACGGCAGTCGAAGCATTGAATGGTCAGCGACCTTACCCGTGGGCCGCAATAAAAGTGAGAAAGCCACAACACAAAGGTCAAGGATGCTCTCGGCGAAGGCTGACTGTTTGAGGAGGTATGGACAAACGAAGTCTCCCTGAAACCTTGGCGTCTGGGGGTATGGAGATAGAGCCGGTCCCGCTAGACTTCAAAAAAATGCGTCGTGGCCCTTGGATACCTCGATCGGCAGAGACAAATTTAAAAAGACAAATCAGCGTAAGAAAACTTGATCCACAAGTGAGGAGAGAAATATTCTCTTTCTTAACGAACAGATGCTTCCAAATGTCACACCGAAAGAAAAGAGGATGATCCATGGACCGCTTCGCGAAGTGAGTCTCACATATTTTAACAAACTCATCTCCCGACGTCTCGTAGTGCCCGGGGGGGACGATCTTCGTGATCTACTTCAACGGCTCGAGATGGAATGCCGTGCGTATGTCAAGATAGGGTCGACTGGCAATGACGACCCTGAAGGGATGTGGAGGGACGAAAGGAGTGTGAATAACGCGGAGGAGGCGGGCTCACTCGTCAGAATCATCCACAACAAGGATTCGGGCGGTTTGTGGCGGGCGGATTCGATGTGAACTCCCCACTTGAAACTCCAGTGCCAGCCTGAACACTTTGGGATTGAGCCGGATATAGCTTCGAGGATTGGACAACGGACTGATGATATGGGGCACGATGAAGGGCGCGTCATCATCGAGGCCTACCCGCGTTGAGAAGAAATGTGACAGCAGATGCGGGCCACCCCTCTCATGATACGGGGTTTTCCGGACCCAGAGGACCTCCAAGTCAAAGCACCGATTTCTTGGATGGGCTGTGGTCAGCCGCGACCTCCTTCACCCAATCGACGATTGATTGATGGTGAGTAGAGAGTTTATGGATGTTGAAGCCTTGGGCGCTGGTGAAAAAGGGCGCGTTCGCGGCCATCGATAATTCCGAGTACATGCCAAGTGGTGTGAGGATGGGCGATCGGCGTCAAGAGAGATCCAAGAGAATTGCGTGTATCGTCAAGTGGCTGACTGTCTTGACGAAAGCAGCCGTTGGGCTTCGCCGACTCGCCACTTCCGTTCGGTGTAGATGCCATAGTGAGATAGATTTACCGCTCGGAGACGGACGCCGAGATGAAACTCCACCTTGCAGTCGAGTCTTGCTGAATGACGACGGAAGCGAGGGTTGCATCATGGATTCTCAGCAACCCCTAGGCCGACAAATCTCGAGCAGTAGATGAGATAAGGAGTTTAGCTCCATGTGTGCGTCGTCTGGGGTATGGGGAAGCCGGCTAAACCATTCTAGCGCTGGGAGGTCTCCTTTCAAAGCATTGGTAGTATGTGGTGCTGAAGTGGCTGCCTGAAGAGATCCTAAAGGGAAGGTTCAGCGGGGGTTCAGCGTCGTTTGGAGGGTGAGGAGGAGGGAGAAGGAGGGAGCCAACATGGGATAAAATTCACATGGTAGATAGTAGCCGGGCCTGCAAGTTGCCGGCCAATAAAAGCAGGCCGTTTAATTTCTCGTAAAGGGCAGCAATGTTCAGGCTAACCGTCAAACGTCTCCCGGTCGTCGTAAGTCCTCTCTTCCACATATAATACCGTCGCCAACCCTCCTCCAGCCTCGTGTCACCATGGTCCGCAAATCCTCCACCACCGCCCCCCAGGACCCTCCCCCAGGCTACGCCATCGACTCCAGCGCGCCCCCGATGCTTCGGTACCAGGCCTCCCTCCCCAACCTCCCCGTCCCACCCCTCGAGTCCACCTGCGCAAAGTACCTCGAGACCGTCAAGCCTTTGCTCACCCCATCCGAGTACGCCACCACCAAGGCAGCCGTCGAGGAGTTCGTCGCCTCGCCTCACGCAGCAGAACTCCAGAGCTTGCTCAAGAAGAGGGCCGCTGAGCCCGGTCGCGACAACTGGCTCAGCGACTGGTGGAACGACGTCGCTTATATGGCCTACAGGGACCCCGTCGTCGTCTTTGTGAGCTACTTTTTCGTGCACGTCGACGATGCCGTCAAGCGGAGGGGCAAGGACCAGGTCAAGCGCGCCGCCAGTCTCATCAAGGCCATCCTGCCCTTTAGGGATCTGACCGAGAGGTGCGTCGTCTGCTCGTCATTCTCACTATCAATCCTAATGCTCGTGCCAGTGGCCGATTGGAGCCTGAAAAGGTTCGAGGCAACCCCCTCTGCATGTCCTCGTACAAATGGCTCTTCCACTCCTCGCGATACCCCACCCAACCCTCGGATACCGCCCACAAGTTCGACCCTGCCACTCACAACCACATCGTCGTCGTTCGCAAAAACAAGTTCTTCGTCGTCCCTCTTACCAACGCCAACGGCCAGGAGGTCAGCTATGCTGAATTGGCTGCGTGAGTCTCGTCCCGTCTCTTCCTTCCTTCTTTCCGTTCCGTCCAGTTACGGGATTATTCCGGTGTTTTCCCCGCTTCAACCCCACAACTCGATCGTTTCGTATCAGTTCGGAGCGTCTCGCACGTCTTCCCCGCATTCAAAGGGTGGCGTAGGCTTTCCAGCTTCGCGACTAGAGCCTCCCCCGTGGGGTTTTAGATCCATTTAGAGCTGGATGACGACCTGGCCAAGCTCGCCATTCCTGATTTCCGCCCTCTGGGCACCCGTCATTCGGAATCTTTCGTTCTCCCCAAACCCCATACTAACATTCCTCCAGGCAACTCACCAAAGTCAAATCTCTCGCGGGCGAGACCCCCAGCCCAATCGGAATCGGCGCCTTCACAGCGGACAACCGAGATCACTGGACCGCCAACCGCTCCCTCCTCCTCTCCGCCTCTCCCAAAAATGCCGCCCTCCTCGAAAAGATCGAGAGCGCCATGATCGTAGTAGCCCTCGACGACGCATCTCCCGTCACCCGCGACCAAGTGAGCTGGGAAACATGGACTGGAAACGCCCAAAACAGGTTCTTCGACAAACACCAGCTCGTCGTGTTCGAAAACGGCAAGTCCGGGTTCTTGGGTGAACATTCGTGTATGGACGGAACACCCACCCTCCGACTGAACGAATTCGTCCTGGGCTCCATCGACAAGGGCAAAGTCGACTTGACCGAAACTCCCGTGAACCCAACCGACCTGCCCGAGATCGAGGAACTCCAATTCCACGTGAACAAAGAGGTGGAGGGCGCTTTGAAGGAAGCGGAGGGACGGTACAACGACTTGTTAGCCGACCATTCTATGAAAGTGTTGCATTACGAAGGGTACGGCAAGAACCTGATGAAAGCGCACAAGATCTCACCGGACGCCTGGGCCCAGCTCGTCAAGCAGCTCGCATTCCACAAACTCGAGGGTCGCCCCGGTGTATGCTACGAGAGCGCCCAAACGCGCAAATTCAAGCTCGGCCGAACCGAAGTTATCCGAACTGTCAGTCCGCAGAGTAAAGCGTTCGTAGATGCGATGGAGACGTTGACGGACCCGACCACGTTGAGGGAGCTGTTTAGGAGCGCTGTGGCGAGGCATTCGCAGTACTCGGCGTGGGCTGCTGACGGCCTCGGTGTCGATCGACACCTCTTTGGTCTTAAATCCCTCCTTTCTTCCTCTTCTTCCCCTTCTACCGTCCCTAGCATCTACACCGACCCAGCCTTCTCCAAATCCAACCACTGGGAACTCTCCACCTCCCAGCTCAGCTCTAAATACTTTGATGGGTGGGGTTACGGCGAAGTCGTACCGGACGGCTTTGGGTTGAGCTATAGTATTGGGGACGAGTATGTGAGGTGGACGGTGACGAGCAGCGAGAAGGGAGGGAGGGGGAAAGAGGCGAATGAGAGGTTGGTACACTATTTGGCGGAGGCGGCGGGTGAGGTGAGGGCGATGATGGAGGCTGCTGCAAAGGTGGATGCTGCTGCAAAGGCCAAGGAGGGTGCTAGCAAGTTGTAGAGCGTTTTATTTTTTCGTTTAGATATCATACAAATAGATATCGATAGATGGTCCGGATGGATACCACAAACTTCTATACCGTCTGTACAGTGTTCGAACCCAAGGAAGCCATGCTTCCCTTAATGAAAAGTACTATGGATCGGTTGCCTCTCCTTGTTCGAGTTTGTCAATGAAAACGGGACCGACCATGGGTACGGCAGTGTGGCTGCATGAGGAGCTCTATTGTGACTGGGATATTCAAGAGATGCAGGTACCGGCATTTACCACCTTGGTGGTATGAATTGGAATCTAATCTGCTTCCTTTGAATCCAGCACAAAAATGCGACCGGTGACTCCATTCAATCTTCATCTCAGGACTGATACCATCCCCACTTTGACATGGAAGCTAACCCATGTCCCCACTGGCATCTCTTCTGCCACCACTGTGTTACATCAAGCGCCCGCCCCTATCTATCCAAGGGCCCCGGGCGCCCACACGCGTGACGTGTCATCACCAAGGCGCGTCTCCAGCGTACTTTCAGCCTGGCTTGTCTTCAACGTCCATCTCTCTCCCAAAAAAAACATGTCAGACTTCTCCGCTGTCTTCACCAAAACATCCGCTTTCTCCCTAGCTGGTGTGGTCCTCCTCGGCACCGTCGCCTACCTAGCTTCCAAAGCGCTCTTACCAAAGAGTACGAGGTGGCAAGACAAGTATATCTTTGTCTGGTTGGTAAGTTCTCCGTGACCTACTTACTCACTCTAAAGAGCAGTTTTGACATCGTCTGGATGGATGGATGGATGTATATAGGCGTTCGATGCTCTGATCCACTTCATCTTTGAAGGATCCTTCCTCTGGCATTCGGTCTTTGGACGACAAGTCAACACTGACACCGGAGTCTTCGCCGAGATGTGTACGTCCAATCCACCGACTTCCAAGTCCTCAACGTTCAACCCCATCACCGTATACCCATGAGCTCATTCCTACTACTTCTTCCGCACACAGGGAGGGAATACGCGAAAGCCGACTTTCGATGGGGCGTATCGGACCCTACGGTCGTCGCACTGGAGCTCCTCACCGTACTCGGTGCAGGCCCTCTGTGCTGCTACATCCTCTACCAGCTCGTCCAGCGTGACCCCGCACGGCATTATTGGATCGTCGTTTTGTCGACTGCTGAGCTTTACGGAGGGTGGATGACGTTCTGCCCCGAATGGCTCACTGGGAGTCCTAATTTGAACACGGATAATGTTCTTCACCTTTGGGTTTACCTCTTTGTAAGTTTTCTTTTTTTGTTTCATCCTGTTTGAGTTTGCAGTTGCTGATGAATGTGGGATTGTGTAGCTCATGAACTTCATGTATGTGTCGCGTCAAAAGCCATTTCTGCATAAGTGCGCCTCTGACATCGGTTTCCTCCTCGTTTCGTCCTAACAGCTGGGTTATCATCCCATTTTTCCTCATGATCGACTCTTACACTCACATTGCTGGGGCCCTCCGCTCAGTACAAGGAAGCGTCAAAGCCAAGAAAGGACAGTGAGTGATGCAGATGGTCAACAAATGATAGAGTTAGCTATAGGCTATGCGATGACCGGGATTTGCTGTGACGCCATTATTGGCCGTCTGTTCTTCCTTCTTCCTCTTGTTCCCGGCAGGCCAAGTCAATGTCGATACCCAAATGCAACAGGCTTATGACAGGCCATACATTCATGTGACCTTTATCTGGCTTTTACAAACTAGCGGTTTCCGGTGAGAACGCGTCTTACCCAAAACATCTGTCGCGAAGGTATTAGGGTGGTGGAAGAAACATTCGGACGCTGAGTCACCGGGGAACCTTTTAAGATTCAGAAGCGTCCTTGCCGGTAGTGTAAATCGTGTAAAGGCATCCATTCGTCCGGCTGGTCTTCCCCCGAATGACCGCCAATTTTGACAGGTAGTATTGGCTCCCTTTGGCGAGCATCGCTACTCCCTGAAAGAAAATCCTGATCAATCTAGTCTCCGGGGCTTTCGACGTCGATACCTCTGGATCAGAAAATAAATTGTGAGTTCTGTTTTTTAAGCTTAGTACTGCATTTGCAACATGGTCAGGCTGGCTTCTAGATCGGTTCCCTAGTCATTGCCGTACACAAGACTATTATGCATAGCCTTCCAGACGAAGCTACTCGTCTTCTTTCCCCGAATGCCCTCTTCCTTGAAAAAGGTCATCTTGCTCCGTTTCGTGGAAGATTGTTCACCTGTTACTACACTTTGGGACCCAAAAGACTTATAAAAGCAAATCCAAAGCTCGGAAATGTTGTGGTGATTGAAAGCATCTTTTATGCTGGCCATTCCTCAACGCCCACGAAGTCATGCCTGGCAAAGGTAAACTAGCCTCCCTCAAGTCTTTCTTCCGCATATCCAAGTCTCGAAAGGAACCAAAGGACGACGTCGGCCTTGCGCACTTGACTGTTCCCCATCCCGTCGACGCCAATTCACGGCCAAGCAGCGCATACCTCTCGTCACCTACCACCGGTCTGTCTCCTTCGGCTCGACTCGCATATGCGCTCATTTAGATTTTTAGGAGCGTGCTTCTCACAGACGCCTGGGTACAGGCTAAGTGGCGCCACCGCGGGAAGCAGGGCTGGGCGAGACAGCTGGTCTTTTTTCCCCAACGCCAATCATTTTCACTTGGAGCACTTCAATTATATCGAAGGATCTCGGGACACAAGTCATTGCTCTTCACAGTCGATCGAGAGTGAGCTAGTAACAAGCTTTCATCTATTTTTTTCGACACTGATATGTCACTTGTCACCCTCTAGGTTGGAAGCTGCTACTTCGACACACAGCGCCAAATGCGTTGCATGACTCCAGCGCCCGCTTCGACCCTCCAAAATGCGATGGGGACACTCGTCTTGAGGTCACTGGAGAGATCATGGGATGGATTCAAGACCGTGATTCCCCTCAACGTTGCCTATGTCTGACAGGGGCAGCAGGCGCCGGTAAATCTGCGTTGCAACAAACCATCGCCGAATGCTGTGCGGAGAAAAACTTTTTGGGGTCAGCCTTCTTCTTCTCTGCGGTCGATTTCACTCGAAACATCGTCGCCCCCGTTATCCCCACCATTGCCTACCAACTATCCCGAATTAATCCACTTCTGCGGTACTGCATCGTTGCGGCAATAGAAGACGACCCACTTGTCTTCTCGAAGTCCCTGCGAGCGCAAATAGAATCCCTTATCGCTCGACCACTCCTGCAGTTCCAGGAGAAGTCAGGCTCAGATCTCCGGGACATACCTTTGGCCATACTGATCGATGGTCTTGACGAATGCGCGAACGAGGACCATCAATCGGAACTCCTCACTGCAATTAGAGATGGCTTCCTCGATGGCTCTCTCCCCTTCCGTCTCTTCATTGCGAGTAGGCCAGAATGGGCTATCCGGAACGCCCTTTCAGCTGGTGGCTGCCTCAGTAACGATGTGGCCTACCATATACAGCTCAGTGACAAGTACGACGCAACCGCTGACATTCGCCGATTCTTATGGAGGAGGCTTCGGGGTATAGGCAGCCGAAGCGACGACCCACGAGCGCGCAGCCCATTCTGGCCTACCCCACAAGACGTGGAAGTACTTGTACGTGCAGCATCGGGTCAGTTCATCTACGCTGCGACGGTCATTCGATTCGTCGTAGAGCGTCACAGCTCGCCGGTCAACAGGCTCAATACTATACTGAATTGGACATCCGGGAACCATCAAAGATCCAACCCCTTCGCTCCCCTCGACCTACTTTATGCAAACATTCTATCAAAAGCGAAGGAGGCTTACGAAGACCTTAATGGCTGCGACTTCCTCCTCCTCCTGAACGCATACCGCCTTAACATGGATCGGAACAACGATCATATCGTCCAGGACTTGAACCACCTTCTTTGCTCTGAACGTGATGCCCATTTATGGCTCCTCTCCGATTTACGCTCCCTCATCACTACCGATGCCTATCCCGACCATAGAGCATCCGGCCAGCACCTTCTACAGTTGAGAATGTACCACAAGTCTTTTCTTGATTTTCTGTCCGACGAGAGTCGATCTAAAGAGTTATTCTTCCCAAAATCTGAGGTTCTAAAATTTGTTGCGCGCCGTTGTCTTTGCCACATCAATTCAGCCTATCTGGAAGATAGTACGTGAATGTACCCGCTCAAATTTGAATTTTACTAACTCTTCCTCTCTAGTCCATTGGGTGGACCATGCAGCAGCTGCTTGGGACCCCACCCACGTCAACAGTCGACGCTTGAATCATTCACTCCGTATTCTTCCCGGATTACTTTTGGATTGGTTGGCCCATGATCCGGGTGACTTTCCAGTTGCTGAATTCCTGGATTTTGTCGGCGGAAGCAACTGTGGGCTGGAGAAGGCTAGTAAATGGCTCAAGGTGATGGAGTCTACCTACTCGGCTTCTCGACATCCTCAAGCCGAATGGGCCGACCTCGTTATACTATTTGCGCGCCAGCTTGAAGTACGGACATATACTCGTCCTTATATTTGGCTCACTCAGTGTTCTCCCTTTACAGCACGAGGATCATGAATCAATCCCATTGTTCGAGAGATATTCCAAGAAATGGGTTGATGGAGACTGCGACGACGTACGTCAAACTTCCTCACGTCTGTGCTACTTAATCTTATCCCACTGTAGGATCTAGGGCAAGATATTAGCGACATCGGTGACGTCCCGGAGAACGTTCCTTCCTCCATCTATTTCCCCGATATAAGCGAACGAGCCACGGCTGCAACCTTGGGAGGCCGGAGTCTGCCGGAAAAGGACAATGAGCTGTAGAAGCCACTTTCAATTTGAAGCAGGTTTCGGGATTTCAGATCGTACAGGATTCGCGAAGGGCATGGCTGAGCAGATGATTCAGATAGTCATAATACACTGTGTACGATGACAGCGTCATTGAGCTCGCTTAGTGAAACGGAAGATTAAGTGCACAGGTTCACAGACGCCGGTTGATAGCTAGCCCCTCCAGATACACCTGACCTGACATGAGTTGGATCAGAGTGCTTCGACCACTAGGACTAGCTGCCTGATCCGACAAGCTCATACAAATATTCTCTGTCGCCGCTCCCATCGACTAGCGCCTTGAACGAGCTGCCCTCCCTTGATAGCAAGTCCGTGGGCGACCCAAACTCGACCTGAAAGATGCTAAATAGAATGGACAGTGTACAGGACATAAACAACTTGACTCACGATATGGCCCGCATCCAAGACCATCTGCGTAAGATATCAGTGCCTTTCCAATCTGAGAAGCCGATCATGAGGAATTGGGACTTACAATCCTGTCAGCATCCATGATTGTCTGAAGTCGATGGGCAATAGTCAAAACAGTAACATCACTCCCAAGCTCGCAGCGGAGAGTATTCTGAATGATGAGGTCCGTTTCGTGGTCTGGTAAAGCATTCAACTACCAAGTACCTCCCTATTCTAGCAAAAATCTTACCAATAGCAGACGTGGCTGGTTACCGCAGGTCATTGATTCAACACTATATAAACTAATTGATACACGCACCTTCGTCAAGGATCAGGAATTTACTAGACCTGACAATAGCTCTTGTCAGGGATATGATCTGTCGCTGGCCAGCTGAAACGTTGGTGCCGCCACTTGCGATGATGGAATCTAGGCTGAAACGGCTGTTGTCCGATCCGGAACAAGTGGATAGCAGGCCGGACGTAGCCAGAGCATTGTTCAGAGTGGCATCGTCGTACTCGTCGAAAGGATCGAGGTTAAAGCGAAGGGTGCCTAGAAATTAAGCCGTCAAGTTCTAGACTTGTACCTTTCTGAAGTAATTGGATGATGACTAGCCATTTAGAAGCTCAGGCTATCCAACAGAGAAGTTAGGAGGGGATCAAAGGTACTTTGAATTACGATGACACACCGACTGAGGAATCATGGTAATGCTCGACCGAAGGGAGTCAAGGTTGATTTGATCAGTTGGAAGTCCGTCAAAGTAGACGGCTCCCTCTGTCACAATTGCGCGCAGCAAAGCTAGTGTGAGAGAACTCTGAAAATATGGTTGTGTTCAGTCATCAACCGTGAGCTCCTGAGCTTGGAAGGCGATCACCTTCCCACTCCCAGTCCGTCCGACAACTCCTATTCGCTCTCCCGCACGTATTTGGAAAGACAGATCGTGAAGTACAGCGGGTCCACGCTACTCGAAGTAAGATAACGCACAAGGACCGAAAAAAACCAAAAGGTGCATACTTTCGAGTAACGAGCAGTAAGATTCTCAACCTGAATCTCGCCGCTGGTAGGCCACGAAGCTGGTGGTTTTCCCCTTTCTGTGGGTATTGGTTCTTGCTCAATCTCTGTAAAAGCGGCGATCCTCTCCAAGCTATGAGATATCAGAGTCTGCACTCTCATCGGCAATTTGGACAAACCTTGTGGCCTCGATCTGAACCATGTTGGAGACCAGAACCAGATGTAATGTCCACGTTGCAAACTCGACGGCCTTATTGAGGGAAAACCCGATGTTCGCTGCCTTGATTGTGCTGCCGTAGGTAAGATAAGCAGCAAGAGCTCCAGTAAAAACAGCGCCTAGCGAGTCAATTCTAATCCCAATCCATCGATTCAAATCGTAGTTGAGTCGCGCAATTCGGACATAGTGGTCGGTCCTCCGTCTAGATTCGCCTTTGAAAGTTTCCGCAGCTCCATAGGCTCTAATGGAGACTTGTGGGAGGTCAATCGTTGAATAGAGTCAAGGAGAAGATGGCGCTGCAGACCTAGGCCAGTCATCGCTGCACTGAAGTGCGACAACATGGGAGCTTTCGCTTTACTATCTAGCGGTCAGTGACTAGACCTGCGAGCTAATCAGTGCAGGAATATCAATGCCCACCTGAGTTCCCGCCTGACCGACAGTTGAGCCTTCATATATCGTCGGCCAGTGAACGCACCAATGGCAGCAACGAAGAGGCCAGGTACCATGAAAATTGGGACAAAGAACACCGCGCCGACGAGATTGTTTACCGCAGACATGAGCAAGGCGATGAAACCGTCCACAAAATAAACCAGAGTCCCGTCCACTGAGCCGATATCAAGAGTCATCCGGGTTATGACGCGCGCTGCTGGCGTCTCGTCAAGCCATCTACGTAGGATGTATAGTTGGAACCATCAGTTGATCAAGCTCGAGTACCCCAAGTGACCAGTGACGGCCAGCGTACCTTAGTGTGGCACCAAGAATACTTTGAGTGAGCAGCCTATGAATGGTCGCCGAAGCTCTCAGTGTTCCTAATGTGTACCAAACGTCCTTACTAAGGTTGTTTGCGACCCAGATCAACGTGAGGCCAACATAGGTTCCAAGATACCTATGCAACGCCATTAATCTTCGCTTTGAATTTAAAGCAAAAGGCTTGTGCTTACCGGGTAACAGGAACATCCGACGCAGAATGATTTTCATACTGTGAGCTCCAATATCCCAGGAACCAGAGATTAAAGTTGAGGATGAAGCCTTCGAATAACTGACCCGCAATGAGCCCCGTGGCAAAGAGCACTGGATGATCTCCTCCTGATGCATTGAAAAACAATCTCCATGCCTTCCAACTCACATCCCCTTGCTGTACCTCCTCTTCAATGATCAACTTGCCTGTCGCCTTCCTCACTTTCTCGGAAGGCTTATCAACAAGCTCTTCCCTTTCAGATAATTCTTTCCCGTCCTTTGCGTAATCTTCCTGAAGGGCAGGTTCTGCCATTAAAGTTTCAGCGAGGTCACGTCCATGTCCGGTGACGATGCCATCGGAGGTGATGGAAACCACAAAATCGGCGATCGGGCGAATCAGAGCAACGTTATGCGTCTGGTATGATCATTGAATTATAACAGAGGGGACAGTATTCAGCGAGAAAAACGCACGACGAGCAGAATTGTTCGATCCTTGACAAGATCGCCTTTCAGACATCTATTCACGATCCATTTCGCACTGAAAGAAGAGGGTGAGAAGTGACGGGGATATCAGACAAACGAAAGAACGCACGTATGGACGTCCAAGGCAGCAAGCACATCATCGAGTAGTAGAACTTGTGCTTTTGAATAGATCGCTCGTGCAAGAGTCAAACGTGCCTGGTAGAATTTGCACTTGAACGATTATGATCAAGCACAGAACGTACCTTTTGTCCACCACTTGAAATGATTCAGCGGAATTTCCAATGTGTAAGATGACGATAACTCACCTCAGAGTCAAACCACGTTCTCCAACCTCAGTCAAATCTCCAGCTTCAAAAAGCTCAAGGTCGGGCTCCAGCGCACACTGGTACAACACTGCAGAAGGCTTGAAACCAATTGCAGAATTTAAGCTAAGGACACGCACCCTTCTTGTATCGCTCTTCCTCGAATGATGAATGGAAGAGGATGTTTTCCCGAATCGTCTCGTTCTGCACCCACGATTCCTGAACCGCAAGTGCAACACCTCCACCACGAGGAAGCTGGACCACGGAATCAGGCTGAGTGCGAAGAAAGTGCATTTCGCCTGGTCGACCGTGAGTGCCTGTGTAACCGCACGAAGTTTTGAGGATGGCCGTACCAAGGAGCGCCATCAAGAGGGATGTCTTCCCGGAGCCACTATAGACGTTCCAAAATCAGGAGAATGGCAAAGATATGCCATAAATCTCACGTTGGTCCAAGGATCAGATTAATCCCCCTATCGACAAACCGAACCTCTCCTGGGACCGTCAACCTGAACGACCCAGGTGTGGATGGCTCACTCTCCGAAGTAGGACTCCATGTGAAACTGGCGTTCCGCAGGTATATAGTGTTGTCTTCCGACGACCCACTCGGTGAGTCACTCATATCATTAGAGGCCGCGTCCGGATGCAAAAGCTCCGTTTCCTTGAAGAAGTCATTGATTCGGTCGAGCGAAACTTTACCTGCGGAAGTTACTTTGTCAGAACAGTTAAGAGGAAGGTATTGCGCGTACCTCTGACAAGTGCCCCAATTGTCGAATTTGCCGCCTGAATCTCGTTTCGAAGGCTATCGAACACAAGAATACTCGAAAACACAATCGACGCTATTCCTTTGTGAGAAAACCGTAAGTAGAGGCGGAGGACACAAGTGCTACCTGTGAGCTCAATCCTCATGACGAGGGTGGCCGTTGCATAGGTCGCCAGCATCGTAATCGTTGGAATCAAGTTGCTAAAGAACGATCAATGTCTGTTCAACCCGCGACAAACTTGATGGCCTACTTCACCAGCATGACAATAAGGTTGAGTAGCTTGATAAGGATGCGCAGAGATGGATGAGCTGGCTGAACGTGAAGTTTATAGAATAGAAAATGTTACCTTCCCTTCCCAAACCCAAAGCAACTCTTCATCTCTTCGTTGAGAAATCCTCTCCCCAAATTTTCTCTCCCACCCAAACAACTTGATAGTTCTGAGGACGTTCATAGCTTTATAATAGACGTCCGCGTCAGAAGTCAATACAACGCCAGCGGTCTGTCCAATCTTACTTTCTGTGACCAGCTGGGTCCTTTGATCCGTCTAAAAGGGTATGATAAGGCAATAATCAAGGGCTATCTCGACGTTCGGCGTACCTTTTTCATCTTCTCAACTTGCGCATGTCGTAACAATGTAGTCAGATATCCGGGCACGGGCAGAAGGGTTACCATAAGCACGAGTCCGACGAAAGCACTGCATAACACCGGTATGAGCGTCACTCATGTGGCAGTCAACGAGCAAAAACCAGCTCACCTCCACCCCAAAACCACGTAAAGGAATATACAAGACAAGGTGACTTGGATTGGTAGATACCAAACTGAAAAAATAGCGATCAGGAAGGAAAGGTAATGCGAAGAGCATGCATCCGACTCACCAACCAAAACTAGATCCCTCGTAGCAGTAGTATTGGCAATGTCGACAGTCGCCAGGTTATTTATCTTTCCAATGACGCTCGACGTACTTTTCTGCTTGCTGTCGGAAGAGGGAACGGTTTCAGCGCGCTCAGCTACGACTCTGGTTTGCAAGCTGAAATCAAAGAGCAGCTGAGTCAAGATGGACTCTAACCGAGCCATAGTGCGAGACATTGTTTTGACGTAGGCGTGGTAAGAGAGCGACCCAACGATAGGTAGAACTAGGAGGCAAAGAATCCAGAACCACGGTCGAACGATGGTCGTTTCTGTCCTTCCTGACCCTAGTATGCTATCAACGATTCAACGAATCAGCACTATTTGGCGGCTTTCGGAAACAACGCACATTAAAAGTCGATTAATGGCTACAGGTGCCCCCAACTGGCAGGCCGCGTAGATTGTGGTATAGAGTGCGGCGACAAGGTAGTCAGTCGCTAAGGAGGTTGCTTGAGCAAACAGGTGGACTCGTCTCTGAGTCGAGCTCACCAAAGAACCGTATCAAACCAAGCCCAAGATGACGGCCCTGACGGACTTCATCAAGATCCAAAAACTATCCAACAAATTGGGAAAAACACCGTCAATGGGTGACAAAACGCGGCGAATGGCACTTACAGGCCGAGAGCGCATTGCGAGCACACGAGAAGTGTCGTAGTCCGCGATAGGCGGCATCAGGTCTGGAGTGAGATGGGCCACTTTGTTAGCAGTGACAATAGTAGGTGTGAGGTAGGCGTATGTTTTAGCAGAAAGGATGGACGCTGTCTGCTCGGGATGTATGCGCTTCAGATCTCCAGAGGGCTATGGGAATCAATGAGATACTGAATGGCAACTTGAAATGAAATTTACGCTGGAATCGTCCGGATAATGGATAGCGGGAATGCATAGGGGTACGACCACGACAGTGAAGACTAGAGTTCCGATCTTTGCCCATAGGATCCAACCCTCTTTGGCATCCGCCGGACCTCGGGTATAGGTGGCAAAAGGCCATAAATCACGATAGGTATATATGGCCAGCTCAGAGACCAGAATAGCAATGTTATGTCGGATTAAACACTCTCGCCAGGCTGTAGCGGCTGTTGCTGAACAAGAAAGCACGAAGGCATACAGCTGATTTTTGGGTGCGTGAGAGGGTCGGCCAAGGCTTGATCAGTTCGAAGACTCACGTTTGAGAACAATAACGAGCCGTAGATAGATTCCTGAAGCACCCCCGAACCGCCGACATCAGAATGGGTCCAAAGCATTTCAAGGATGGATAATCCGACCAAAGCGAGACAGCCTAATGCCCGTACAACCATCCACCGGAATCCATTGCGTTCAACAACGTTATCGCCCCGAGACTCGAGTTCTCTCTCCAACACCCCAATCCCTTCAATGGCGCCTCGACGTTTTGGAGGCCGGCACAGTCGAACGCGCAAAATGAGAGCTCCCAGCGAGAGAAGGGAGACAACGCCTGGTACGTGAAGCCAGGTAATGGATTGAAGGCTGACAAGAGTCAGATTGAGGGTGGGTATAATGCATATGTCGGTGCGTTATATGACTCACTCTATCCCGTACGCAACAGCTTTGAAGGCGCCGGCGTAAAGGAGCTGGAGTTGGCTGGGCACGGAAATTGCGACTGACTCCCCGGGTTCACTTGAGTAGATGTTGCCTTGCGGGAGAGACTTTTCGAGCCAGACCATGCTGGAAAGGACACGAATTGGGTACTTTCATCTCTGAGCTCTAGGTTTTTATAGACATTGGGGGTTGATTGGGGGCAGAAGATCAAGAAGGCAACTTGTCGGCGTGTTGTCGACACTACAAATACCGAGTCTCCCATGCTTGGGGAGATTTCATCTTGTTGGACCATTCAAGTGAATCCTTACCTGAAGTACTAGGGCATCTAGTGAAGTGGCGATGAAACTGTCACAGCCCACGGCTCCTTGCGTACTGGCACGAGGCAATCTCTTGTTCGTGCTCTCTCAGCGTCTACCACCTCATCCACTCACCACCATACCGTGATGGCCGCGAAGGCAGCCTTCTTCCACAACGCCCAAGGCTTCAGCATTCAAAGTTCGAACTTTACCAATCATCAAACGACCATCATCCAATCGTCCGCCCCCACTATCGATCCATCGGAGGTCCTTCACAAACACCGTGCGATAGAGGCATCTCACACTTCCAAGACCGCTGAAAGTGCTCCGAAATGCAAAGTAGGCACTCGAACACAGGCCATCACGAACCTCATCGATTGGGCGAAGAAGGCTGTGGCTAACCCTAGCCCGTCCAAGAAATCGGTGCTCTGGTTTCGAGGCCCTGCCGGCTCCGGGAAGACATGCATCATGAGAGAGGTCGCCCGCATCTGTCTTGAAGATGACGATTTGGCGGGGGACTATTTCTTCTCAACACGGGTCCCAGGGCTCGACAACGAAGCGCCGTTTGTCGCCACGATCGTTGCCCATCTCATCGAGGTGGTCCCAGCGCTTGACCCCCTGATTCAAGAAACCATTCTATCCCTGCCCACGATTTTTGAGCGATCGATGAAGCTGCAGGTCAAGAAGCTGATATCGAACCACATTACCTCTATCACATCACAAACGCCGTCGCCCCGAATCATTGTTGTGGATGGGTTCGACGAGTGTCGAGACCAGAAACAACGAGAACGCCTCCTTCACCTCCTTCACATTCTCGTCACGCCCCCACATCCCTTCTGTGTTGTCATAGCCAGCCGACCCGAGTTGGATATACGAACGGCGTTCGATCTCGAACCGCTCAAGTTGATCACGGAGATCGTTCACCTCGAGCGCTACGAGACATCGGGAGAGATCTACCAATACCTCTCGGACGAGTTCGCTCGAATATGCCAAACCCACCCCGCAAAGCGGTCCATTCCCTTGGGCTGGCCTGGTGAGCTCACGCTGAACGCACTGACGGACAAGTCGTCAGGGATTTGGGCCTTCCCTTCGACGGTCATCAGATACGTCGCGAACCCACGGCGTCATCCTGTTGAGCTACTCAAGCATGTGCTCGACGCCTCATCGACCACCTCGTCGGACCGCCCTTTCGCAGAACTCGACGCCCTCTACGAAATCGTTCTCAACCCTCCTGACGTCGACCTTCCGTTGATGAAGCGAATACTTCATGTCGTCATGGAGGTCACCCGCCTTCTAAGTGAGCTGTTTGGCAGCATATCGAATTTCTACACGAAGAACATCCTTTCGTCGTCTGGTCTCGACAAGTTCTTATCCCTTGAAGACGGAACAACAGAGATGACACTCTGTGACCTGCATTCCGTTCTTTCAGTTACCGAAGACATCGAGCGACCATGGATCTATTTCCACCATAAATCTTTGGAGGATTTTCTATGCTCGCCCGACCGCTCAGGCGATCTCTATCAGCTTCAAGCAGATACCGAGTCCGACATCCTTACCCCTTGTATGCACCACCTGGAGCTTTGGAATCGGAAGCTGGTCGGTCCAGATGCCAACTTCCAAATCCCCGATGAGAATCTTGCATTTTTGTGTGTGATTTGGAAGCAGTTGCTCATCGAGAAAAGAATATTCCCTCCCGCATTTCTGGATTTCGATTTCAGGATTGTTTGGCGCTGCATTGCCTTTGCACCCTGGTTGCCACCTGAAGAGACATTGTTCAATAACTTTGTTGATAACTTCCACAACGACATGGTAGGGGTCGACCTTCCTTTGGCAGTCGGATCATGCTCACGCACAATCACTTAGTGCAAAGAAGAAGCGAGATGCTGGCGGTCTTGCGCCTCGTTCAGGCGAATGCGTGAATACTGGGGGTTGTTTAACAAATTACGTGCAATCCCCAAATTGGACCACGGAATGAGGCTGAGGAGATTCGAGGAAGATTACCAAGGGCTGTTCGCCCCCTTGGATCTGTGCCTTCCGGATGAGACCTGATGGTGGCGGGGATAGAAGTAGGAGGTCTGGATGTAGTTAGCGGCCAATGTTCCTCTGGTTTTCGTGTGGTGACCCTGATGTACATGCGCTGGTCTCGAACACGACAGGCCTTACTTACTTTGGGAGTCAAGCGCGTACGGAGATATCCTTGTCACCAAATGCATAGCTTCTCTCAACGAATTTTGCTTGAAATGTGCACCTGATCTTCATCTGCTTCCGGTTGAGGTCGAAGTCTCCATAGATGTCATCTCCTCAACTACCACATCAACTCCAACTTCCTCATCGTCTTCGTTGAGTTTGACTCTTCGATCGCGCGGTAGGGCGACTGGCTAAACGGAGACAGTGAATTGCTAAATATATTATCAAGAAACCGGCCTGCAATATTATGACTTCTCGCCAACTTGAACATAGACGTAAGATTCTGTTGTAATACATAGAGCCAACATTCAGCCTTCGTTTTCCTTTTCCTTGAACAACAAGTCATGCCACGTATGAGGGAAATGAGGTTTCAACGCCATCCTCATGCTGTTCGCTGCTCGTCGCATATTCACTCGAGCCTCTCCGACATCCGCCGTTTCATCCATCAAGTCCTCAGATATACGCATGATCCTAGAGTCGGGAAGGGGAGACACAGGGAGGGGAGGATTGTAAAGGATTCGGGACGATGCAACCAAGTCCTGATAATGCCTTACCTCCTCGCTCGTGACGCATCCAAATGTTGAAGGATCCACTCCGGCAAACCAAAAGTCATACGAAGTAAAGCTCGACCTTTTGGACCCATCTTTCGA
Source organism: Candolleomyces efflorescens (assembly GCA_027579765.1). NCBI lineage: Eukaryota > Fungi > Basidiomycota > Agaricomycetes > Agaricales > Psathyrellaceae > Candolleomyces > Candolleomyces efflorescens. The sequence goes on from JAMZDL010000240.1 coordinate 23,791, forward strand.
ATGCTGCGATTGTCCAGAGGGGGGGCTCACTAGGGTTACGCCAGGATCCCGAGAAGCCAACGCAAACACCATGCGGATAATCGGAACCGAGCGGTCGCCAGCACAGATGCCCAGTTCGATGGGATTCATGGCATCCAGGATATGACTGACGGTCTCGGTACCGTAACTCCTGTCGTTCTTCGCCTGGCCCAATATCAGCACAAGATTTTCCTCGCAGATCTCGTCGCCTTTGAGCCCAATCCAAAGTAGGCCAACGCCGGCTTTATTAGGTGCGCATAGGACACCAACTCCGTTCGAAAGGAGAGCGCAGAGGAATCGGGTGTTGATAACCTCGAAATCCTGGACCTGGATGAAGTGATTGCACCACAGGTGACAGCCTTCGAAAGCTTGGAGGAACCCATCCGTACCATCGCCAACAGATGGAACCATGCATTCCAATTCTTGGTGGAAGCTGGTGGGGACAAGCTTCTTCATGAAATCCACGATTGAAATGACACTGTGGCGAAAAGGATCCCATGGCCGTCGGTTCGACAAACTCCTCGCTTTCCCGACCACAACAGCGTCCCTCGCCGCCATCCATATCAAGCTCATCACGAATTCTCCTCTATCCCCTTGGTGAATTCCCCAAGAGTCGAGATTCGTGGCAATGGTCGACAAGACCTGCTCTGGAGGATGGCAAAAATATCGGAGGTACTCGAAAGCCGCTTCTGCCAACAGAGGCTCCGAAGGCGCAGTTGTCGTCATCCGGAGGTGAGAGTCCGCGCCGATGCAATATCGCATGTGATTTTCCACTAGTCGATGTTCGATATACTCCTGCCTCTCATTTCTTGGGCGAAATTCGACAGCAAAACGCACAGCCAGGCAAGCCAACACGTTGATGGTGGTATCAGCATGACCAGGGGCCAGCTTGTTTCGCACAAAGTCGAGAAGTTTGTCTCGGATATCGCCAGTCCCTGAGGCCCATCTCGTAGCAAAGCTATTGTGTATTGATTAGCCAACACACGTGGGCAAAGCAACCGTTGAAGCACCTGAACTTACATTGGGCGCCCCAGATGGGAGACATATTCCGCGGTAGTTACATGGGTCAAAGTAGGAGGGTTATCGAGGGGGAGGGCAAGCTGATTGAATCCGAGTTCTGTGAAGGGAGGAAACGTGACTCGCTGTCGGTTTACCAAACGAGAGGATGGATCGTGCTGAGGCTCCGAAGAGATAAACCTGTACTTTCCTGAGGTCGACAGATAGAGCCCCACTATTTTGAGTTGAAGGACTGCGCGTAAGCCTTTAAGAATTTGCGAAAACATCGTAACCCCCTGCATTGGTCCGGGCATGTTCGGGTTCACTGCTAGTTCATGGGCTTCGTCGAAAGAAAGAACAGCAATTGAATGCCCGCATGTTTGAAGAAGTGTCTCTGCTTTGTCCAAGACTTCTTTGTCAGATTCAAGGAGGACCTCGTCTTGAGTCGTGAGCGTCGCTTCATGCTGATACATGATCAGCTCTCTAGCGGCGTTGATCAGAAGGGAGAATCAAACCTCGGTGGCCAATTTAACAACCTCGGCATAAAGCTGCCTTCGATAAGCCGGGGGAGTTGTGAAAGTCCCGCCCTCTGTCATATATCGTGCAAAGATGGTATGTACTTTGGTTGAATCTCCCGGCTGAAGTTGGCCCAAGATGGTCTTGATTCGATCGTTGACTTTTTCGAAAAGAGCCCGAAGGAAAGCCACCACAGCAGCATTAAGGCCCTGCACAATTGGTCGTTCCCTGAGGAGCCAGTCTCGCACCTCACTATCCGGAGGCGGGTAACCTGGCCAAAAAGTCGGTACTGATGATAGAAAAATGGGAAAGCACGAACCGGCGGTCCCTTCACGACGTAGACATAAGGGAATAACAAAACAATGCTTCTTTCCCAGCTGATCTACGACCCTCGACTTTCCCGTACCAGAAGAATTGACGATGGGTGCCAGGTTCACATAGGGGGCGCCTTGATCATCCTTCATTTCCTCAGTCCAACGAAGATAGTTTTTCAACACTGCAAATAAGTTTTTGTCTGCGGTTCCCTGGAATTCACATTGCCATGACAGAATGGTAGCCTCTATCGGGGGGTCAATTGGGCAGCTTTTCAAGATGCAGGAGAGTGGACAAACCTCGTTGTTCAGGGTAATCAGAAGTATTATCCAGCTTCGGGGGCGACCTATCTGAGGCCTTGAGACGCAAGATTGCTGATACATATGGGACGTCAAGCGAGGTATAGGCGAAACGAAAAGCACTTGCCAAGGTTCCGAATCTCCTTGAACGACCCTTCTTTCCATGCTCTGGCTGCCATGCCCATGAACGTAGCATCCTGATACAGCGAGGGATCAGGTGCGATGGCCCTCGCTACAACCTGTCCATGTAACATGGATAGCAACTTTGGCAGCGATTCGAAGCCTGCTATCCCTGCTTCTACAGGGTCTGCTGGAAACACGCCATGCGCACTGAGAATCTGCTCGTCCAGCCGACGATGCTCGTCCTCGCTCCATAGGTCTAGCGCCTCGACAGCCGAAGCGCCCCGTGTCATGAGGATGAGGATTGAGACTGCCGCGATTGGCTGATGGAGTCCACGTGACTGTGGGTGACCGTGAAATCCCGAGGGAAGAGGAGGAAAGAGGTCGCCAGCTCTCTGCCAAAAAATAATACCCCAATAATGGTCGCCCGGATACTCCTCTCCCGTGCTCTTGCGAGGAGCTCTGCTCGTCTTGCAGTACGTCGTCCAAGCCCCGTCCTCGCCGTCCACCCCACTGACTAGCACCCAAAAACAGCGCCCCTCGCCGCTCCAGCGCACGTTCGCGACAGCAACTCCCCTCGGCCCCTTCACCCAAGTCTCCACTCTTCCCAATGGTTTGACAGTGGCCACCGAGGCCCACCCCACCGCCCAAACCGCCACTGTCGGTGTCTGGATCGATGCAGGCTCACGCGCCGAGACCGACAAGACCAACGGGACAGCCCACTTCCTCGAACACATGGCCTTCAAGGGCACCAACCGCCGTTCTCAGCACGCTTTGGAACTCGAGGTCGAGAACCTCGGCGCCCACCTCAACGCCTACACTTCTCGTGAACAGACCGTGTACTACGCCAAGAGCTTCAGCAAGGACGTGGAGAAGAGTGTCGACATCATCAGCGACATTTTGCAGAACAGCAAGCTGGAGCAACCCGCAATTGAGCGAGAGCGGGATGTCATCCTCAGGGAGCAGCAGGAGGTTGACAAGCAGCTCGAGGAGGTCGTGTTTGACCACCTGCACGCTGTCGCTTTCCAGGGTACGTCTTTTCCACTCCGTTCCGCCTCGTTCCGTTCCTAACCAGCATCACCCTGCAGGCCAACCCCTCGGCCGCACCATCCTCGGTCCCAAGAAAAACATCCTGTCAATAACCCGGGACGACCTTTCCACCTACATCAAAACCAACTACACTGCCGACCGCATGGTGCTCGTCGGCACTGGCGGCGTCGACCACGAATCCCTCGTCTCCCTCGCCTCCAAGCACTTTAGCACCCTCCCCGTCTCCGCCTCTCCCATCCCCCTCGGCTCCCAAGCCCACCCCAAGACCCACTTTGTCGGCTCCGAAGTCCGTATCCGGGACGACGAGCTGCCTACATGCAACATCGCCATCGCCGTCGAGGGTGTCAGCTGGAGCTCACCCGACTACTTCCCAATGATGGTCATGCAAAGCATCATCGGTAACTGGGACAGGAGTCTCGGCGCTTCCAGCTTGACGAGCTCCCGCCTCTCACATATCGTGTCGACCAACAACCTCGCCAACTCGTTCATGTCCTTCAGCACTTCGTACAGCGATACCGGTTTGTGGGGTGTGTATCTTGTCACTGAGAACCTCATGAACGTGGATGATCTTGTGCATTTCACGTTGAAGGAGTGGGCTAGGATGAGCGTGGCGCCTACTCAGGCCGAGGTTGAGAGGGCGAAGAGTCAGCTCAAGGCCGGGTTGTTGCTTGGCTTGGATGGGAGCACGGCGATTGCGGAGGACATTGGTAGGCAGATTGTGACAAGTGGGAAGAGGTTGACTCCCAAGGAGATTGAGGCCGCTGTTGAGGCTGTTGGTGTCGAGGACATCAAGAGGGTTGCGCAGAAGTATCTCTGGGATAAGGATGTGAGTACTTTTCAGTCTGGCTTCAATACCAACGTGCTAATTATGACTGCTTCTAGTTCGCACTTGCGGCTGTTGGAAGTACCGAGGGTCTCCTCGACTACAACAGGATTCGTGCCGATATGTCGTCTATGGTCTACTAGACGGCGGGCGTCCCTTCCTTGTTATCATCCGCTCCGCTCTTTCAGTCCAATCCTTCGTCGACTGTCCTTAGATTTATATACAAGCCCAAAACATATTCTTTCTAATCCGAGTTTGTGTGCTTGTGTGGTTCAAGTAAGGGAGAACACATTGGTCCCCAGTGTCTGATTACGGGCATGTGGTGAGGAAACCTTGGGTATAGAATAAATACATACATTGCGTTCGCGTTCAGTCCTTTCCTTCATATCATCACTCGACATTCTCCAAAAACCCAATCCCGCCACTCGCTCTAATCTTCCCAGTAAAGCTCTCATACCACTTCATAAACATATTCATCGGCACCATCACATTCGGACCCGTCGCACCACCCGTAAATCCACCCAGGTAATTGAGCAGATGCTTGACAATTTTTTCAGCTAGAGCAGTCGCGTCGCCTATCGATGGTGGTTTCACCAACGCAGTCGAACTTGACGTCGGATTTGGTGGAATCTGAGCCTGTATAGCTTCCAAAGGTTCGATTGCGAGACCTAACAACGCTTGCGGCTCCTCCTGGCCTCCCCCTCCAATCCCACCAAACACACCTTGCGCCGTACCTCCCGCTCCAGCACCGTTATACCCGAATGTGCCTCTCACTCTGAATACCGCGCTCGGCTTTTCGTTCGACACCATCCCGAGCACCTGGAACCCTCTCCCTGGCCAGAAAAAATGCACGCTGGCTCCGAAGCCTGGTGGAAATGCTACATCGCCTGTTAAGAAGAGGGTGATATGGTTGATCGTGGAGGGAGGGAAGGGGAGGGTGAAGTAGGCGTGCGTGCTATCGACTTGGGTTAATGAAGAGGGCCCAAGGAGGGGGCGGCCTGCAATTACACAGCCGAACATGGTGTTGCTTGTAAATTAGGCGGCTGTGGTGGTGGTAGTGGCTTAAATATCAGTGCATGGTGGAGGATATGTTGTGGAATTGACTGGAACAGTGCCGAATGGCCGTCATTTGCTTGGCCCAATCGCCATCAGCTTTGGAACCAAACATCGACACGAAATTTCGCGTAGCGAGCGCGTTCGTCACTCCGACCGACGACCAGCAAACCACCACCACCGTCGACGACGATGGCCACAGCCTCTCCTTCAGCCTCGCGGGTGGCATACAGCCTCAGCCGCTTCGGTCGTGCACCGCGCATAACCAAGCACCTGCGCAAAGACCGCACCACCCACCTCCCCATCCCCCACGTCCCCTTCCTCACCACCCGCGAATTCGCCCCCAACCGTCTAAAAGACCACTACCACACCACTCTCGCCGACGACCTCATGTACATGACGTACACCCACGAACCCTCCGGCGTCGAGCGCAAAGCCAACAGACAAATCCGCCTCAAATTCGACCCCGAAGACCCGTACAGCAAGTTCCGACATAACCCTTCCGTAGGTGGCTCCCAAGTCGGCAAGAAGCCCGCACCACCTTCCAAACCGGAGGATACAGTCCGCCTCGAGAAAATCCAAATACACACCTTTGTCAAAGAGTCGTTGCAGAACAAGTCGGCGTTGCTCTCGCCTATCATGATGCTTAGAGCCTTGACGGGCGAAACGACCAAAGGGGGTGGACAGCACGCGGTGGAGGGTATACAGCTTGTCAAAGGCAAGAAAGCGGTTGGAGGGTGGATTAGGCCTGGGGTGCCGGTGGGTGCAAAGGTGGATTTGAGGGGACAGAGTATGTACGACTTCCTCAATACCCTCACCGAGTTCGTACTCCCGAGGCTGCGCGACTTTAATGGGATTGTGCTCCCACCGAAAAGCAGCTCGAGTACAACACCGAGTACGGTGTCCGGTGTCGTATCGTTTGGATTGCCTCCAGAGGCGATGGTGTTCTTCCCTCAGTTGGAAGTTAATGTCGATGCGTATCCGATGCTACCTGGGATCCATATCCATTTCGTGACGAATGCAAAGGGGAAGGGGGCTCAGGATAAGGCGAGGGCGTTGGTTTCGGGCTTCCAGGTTCCGTTCGTGCGGCGGTAGATGATTGACGGGTTGAGTGGGAAGCGTAGATTCATTGCTAGTTCTACATTACCTCCTCTCCATGTATAATCCAATCCTAGAGATACGCGCCGTATTTTGCCATGCTTTTAATCAGTATTCATTAATTTCAAGGTATGCGCTAACCGATGCAACAACGAGGACCTTGAGCCTCACATCAGCACATTCAGAAGAGGAGCGACAATCACTCGGGAGGGATGTGTTAGAGGTATATTCTACTATATATATATTTCTTTTCTTTCTTCAACAAGTTAGCTAGGAGTGTCTGGAAGAGGGAAAGGGTGTCCNGGCGCATCAGAGCGCCGACTGAAAATGTAAATGTAAGATGAATCGAATGNNGAATCNAATGGAGATGATAGTCAGAGGAGAGGGAAGATAAGNCTTTGGAAACTGAGGGTTGACTCANTTGTCAATCCNAGTTTCCAANGTTGGTGGCGGTCTTCGGTTTTAGCTCGGGGACCCGCCCCCAAGCGGTGAGTCATCTCAAACCCGCTGGATAAATTCCAGCAAGTCAGAGAGAGGCAGAGACACCGGTCTACTGTTCTCATCTCTGAGAGAGATGTAAGTATTTATTGGACTCACGTAACCGAAGAGCGGAGCGCGCAGGTAAGTACACGGAGGGGAAACCCAAAAAGCTGGGAACCGTGAACTACCCAACCAGAGCGCAGCTCACCACCACGGGAACCAGCTTAGATGGGAACCCGACGCCACCCAAGCAAGCGAAGGTCTCGATACCTAGACTGGGAACTCACTGTCGACAATCCAGCCATCAATGATCTTCGAACAAATCAGCAAGAATATGATTAGTACAGCACGAGACAGAGCAATTAGAGGACAAAGCATTGGAGACAGAACCATACAGAGCATGAGAGCGAGACAAAGGGATCGAGGCCCACAAAAAAAAAAGGGAGGAGACAGGTAGAGAAAAACTATTAAGCCGCAACTAAAGCGTTCGCTGGGATATTACTACGGATACGGAAGTCGTCAAAGGCCTTATTAACGGAATCAAGTCTGGATGAGTCATAAGAAGAAGAGAAAGAATTAGAAATAATATCAGAAACACGACGCCAATAAAGAAGGAAAGCGAGAGACTTCCAGCGCCCAACCGAGGCGACGACATGAGGGGGCATACCTCCAAGAAGGAGCTCCGTGGCACCTCCAATCCGGAAGCTATGACCGTGCACGCGTAAGAGGCCGAGGGATGACCAAATGGTGTGACAACGATCGAGGAATTTGCTCTTGACCATTGGGACCCAACGGCCACTCTCGGACTGGTACGAGAAGAGATGAGAGGAGGAAGGGGCTGACGAGTTGACCTTCAGATGGTTCGCCATCGCCTTGACAGGTGAACAGGCATCGTGACCGACAACGTGGATGTCCGCGCCCGCGTCCTTCGTGACCTTGGTCCAAGGGATGTGGAAGGTAAAGGACTCTTGGGCCGAGGAGCGGGAAGAGGACGAGGTCGAGAGGGAGGTTGAGAAGGTCACAGGTGCAGAGGATCTGTCGACATCGTGCCTGGGGGAGAAATTCTTCTCTGACACTGCAAGAAGAGAGCGGTTTTGCGGACCGTGACATAGGTCCGGCAATGTGACTGACAGATTGACTTATGTAGACTTTCCTCGTCCATGTACCTACCGA
>JAMZDL010000241.1:0-31372 GCA_027579765.1 Candolleomyces efflorescens
GGTTCGTAGTCAGCCAAATCCTGGCGACAATTGGTGAAGTGTTGACTTGCTCCTGAGTCGAGCATCCAGTCCTGGCTAAGTCCCTTCTTACATCTCAGACACTTAGTGCAATGTTCGTAGAATTTGGTGTCTGCTATTATTAAAGCGACGGTATCTACGTAACTACTGCGCCCTTCCTCAGTCAAAGCTGAGTGGTCGGCAGTCAGCACGTGGTCATGAGATGAAGATGGATCAACGTACCCTAAAATCGAGTCCTCGACGCAATCCTGCCGGTATTGCTGGTCCGTATACGTGATGGACCCTACCCACGTCTTCCAAACTTGGATCCAGACGCCATTGCCGTCCTTGATCCACCTATAGTTCTTCCGCGGTTCTGTCCGCGGGATATCCCCGTAATGGAGCCACAGTCCCTCGAACTGATGGACGACACACCATCCTAGCGGAGCCATGATGGGGTACTTCATTTCCTCTACATTCCCATGCCCGCATGGGAAAAACTTCCATCCCCATCCGACTGCGAGATCGTAACTGTCGAGATCTGGCTGAATATAGATCTCAGCTTTCTGATCGCACTCGAAGGGGTTGCCCTGCGCATCCTTATGACGGAATTTTGCAGCAGGGGCTGGTGGGTGAAGGAAATTGTACGTGATCCGGCGACATTCGTCAGCCAATGGATCGTCGTCGTAGAGGTGGTCCATAATGGACAAATCCTCATCAGTGAGTTCTGTGGGGAACTCCACCCTTGTCAACTCTATTGTGTCAGCAGGGGCGAATAAATCAGCCTGAGTAAGGGATCCGAACTCATAAACCTGCTTACTGGGTGTGGGCTCCTCGGGGTCTGCAGATTGCGATCTTGATCGCTTGCGACTTGAGGAGGCGATAGAATCGCCACCCAGGGACACGCAGTCCTCTTCTGGAATGGGAGTCAACTCCCGTTCAGGCGCCACTTCGGCCGCCATGTCCCGCGGGGCCATTGCCTCGCTCTCGAACAGCCCAGCCTCCTTGCCGATTTCGAGCTCCAAGTTCTGGAGAACCTGGCTGGACTTACGTACCCCCATCTGGTCTGCAGCCTCTCGGGCCGCGACCGTAACAGGGTAGGGGGAGGGTTTCTCCCCCGTCCCCTGGACGGGCTTCGTCTCGGGTGCTAGCCGAGTCGAAATACTGCCGTGCTTTCCGAACTCGGCGATGGTGGCTTTTGGAGCGGATGGAGAGGGACGGGATTCTGGAGGAGGAGAAGAGTTAGGGGTCTGCGGTTTCCACGCGACCTGCTTCAAGGGCAAAGGAACTATAGGGCCCGGCGTACCGAGCGGAGGCCATTGCTGGCGGAAGATTGGTGTATCAGTGCCATAAATAGTGCGGCCTGTCACCGGGGGAAGGTGAGGTTCATCACAGAAGGGGGGAGCCGTTCGGCCCGACGCAGGACGGGTCTCCGTCTCTCTATAACCAGAGACTTTGTAGTCTCGATGGTTAAAGTGAGGAGGTGGCGCATAATGCTGCCGTTCCTTCCCTTTGTCAGACTTAGGTGGCTCCACTGCCAACTTGTGGACCTGCGCAGCCTTCTTTGGCTGCACCTGCATCAGCTGCCTTTGCTTCTTTCGAGGCGGCGCTTTGATGGAGGCGGTAGCGGCGATGGAAGAGGGACCAGCGCTAGCAGCAGCTGAAGTCCCAGAGGACGAGGATGGGCCAGCGCTTGAAGCAGCTGGAGCCCGGGTAAACGGTTGAGGTGGGACCACCTCGAATGGAAGGGCGTACTCCTGCGACACAGGGTCTGCGGGAGTAAAAGGCCTAAAAGGGTAAGCCCGATATGGGGACCCGGTAGGCTCGAGAGGACTATACCTTGGAGTTGGTTGCTTTGGATCGTATGCCTCGATCCAGGCAGTCACCGGTTGGTCCTTGAAGGATGCGTCCTGAGTGACGCCCTTGCCACCAACGGCTGATGCGAATAGGTGGTCATCGTCGGAACAATCACAATCATCAGAGTCGTCAGCGCCTATGGCATGAGCATGACGATGGCGCTTCTTACCTGGGCCCTTTCCCTTGCCTTTCCCCTTTCGGGTCTTGGCACCAGCGCGCTTTCCGCGCTGCTTATGCTCTTGCTGCTGGTCACCAGGACCTGCGCGTGGAGCGGGGTGTTTGGGACGGTGTGAGCTGCCAGTCTGATGATGAAAAGAGGGAGGAGCACCTTTGGGCTTAATAGCCGAGATGCGGTTTGCGACCTTGGTGTTGTTGTTGTTGGCCTGCATCTTCCTCTTGTTCCAGGCGGTAGTGATAGCGAGTTTGTAGTCGGCGGTGGTGAGTTTGTTGGAATGGAGGAGGTTAAAGACGACAGGCTCGACGTCTTTATATGCTGGAGGGTTCCTGCTCATCAAGAGCATTGCTAGGACATTATCGGGAAGGGTCACCTGGGCCTTTCCTAATTTGTCAACTAGCAGATCCCATCTAGCAAATTCCTTAAAAGGATCCTCTCTTCCGTTCAACTTCCACCGCATTAACTCCGAGAACCAGCCATAGATTTGGGATGCGGTCGTTGTTCCAAATTTATCCTCAATGGCAGCCCACGTTCTAGCCGAAGTGGTGCCAATGAGTATTTGGAAATCGTCCCTGAGTTTCAGGGAGATGGCGCCTAGGGCAGCCTCATCGTCTCGCATCCACTTGGTTCTGGCTGTTTCTCTGCTATCTACCTGATCCTGTGTGACATTTGAACTAGCTACCAAAGCGGTAGGTTTAGCCTCGTCTCCTTTTACGATTAACCACAAATTCTGAACCTGCAGGTACGACTTCATCTTTTCCTTCCATCGGAGGTAATTGGAGCCATCGAATACGGGAACGGTGTTGAAAATAGAGTTCATCTGAAAAAGGAAACACGTCAGCCGGTGTTTTTCTTGCTTCTGATCCCAAATTAGAAAATTTGAAAGAAGAGAAGGAAGTGGTATAACGATGGCGACTATTTACAGTTCCCTTCTCCCATTACGACTCTCCAACCTGTTCCGTATTACGGCATTGAAGTTGTCCGAAAGCTGCATGCCCACCCGGGGTTGCGCTAATGGGTATGGGGGAATGTTCTCCTTGTCGCTGTCGTTGTCACGGTCCAATTCCTTTGGGGAATTGGGCGGTCTGCTAGGTGGTTCCTGCGACCCCTCGTGACTACTCGGCAGTAATGCGAAGATGGCGGCCAGCTGCGCATCTTGCTGCTGCTGGGTGACCAGTTCTTCGGCTCCATCAATCGGCCTGTTATCTCCCTCCTGATCAGAGTCATCAATTAAGATTTCTGGTCGAGGTTGTCTGGGAGTTCCTCGATTGATGCGAAGGGCAGAAGGGCCTCCTCGCTCATTGGGACGTCCTCCGTGTTGTCTGCCTCTGCCGCTTGTAGAAAGTGGCGGGCGACGATTGGGAGGAATAGTGGGGGCGCGCTTTCGCAGCGCTGACGCTTCGGGCTTGGTTCTGGGATGGGTGACGATCGGCGTTCCGGGGTTGCCGGTGCCGTTTCTGTCAGCATCTGGGGTAACGATTGCTCCGTCGTCTCCACTATGTATCGTTCCAATACGTCGGTCAGGCTTTCTTCGAATGCGCTTTCTGCCTGCGCCTGAAGTGCCTGTCCCCAAAACTTTATTTCCTCCTTGAATAACTTCCGGAGGTAACTGGTCGAGCTGAACCAGTCCGATCGCCACATGAGTGGGATCTGGATTGTTTTGCGGGAATACCGAATCACAGTTCGGTGTCGGACGTAATTGAGCCGGTTTATTACGCGATATTGCCCTGGGAGGAGATTTAGTCCCACGAGATCCCTCTGATGGGTTCGAACTAGGACTATCTCGGTCATTTCGGCTATGTGGCGGGATACCCGCTCCACTCGAATTGACATTTCCCCTTTTACTAAGGGTCCTCCGGGCACGAAGTGCACGTTGTCGATCAAGACGTCTACGTTTGTGAGAGCTGGTTGTGTCCAGAATCTCGTTTCGCGCACTACCTGATCTTGCGCAATAAGATGCTGCACGGATCGGATTCGGCGGCGAAATACGTATGGTCGTCTGACGGCAGCAAGTCGGCGAGTTGGATTCGGGACAAGTTCCAGAATCAACTGCTCGTACTTCGTAAGTGTCGCATAGGTCATCGCAGCGTGATCTACCCGCTTGGAGAGGAATATTCCTACAATCCGGGCATGTAGAGCGTCGCGCGATCCCCCCACACTGGGTGCATGATATAATACATCCGGTGGAAATTTTGAGAAGATTTTGAGCAGATATATAGTGTACCTTCTTCATATTTACAGCAATAATATTTTGAATTTATGCCCAGGATTTCTTCAACCTTTTGTAGGCCCCTTGGTACAGGAAGATATTTTTGAATATATGAAAGTTCTTCACTCTTCATAGCTTTCAAAAGTCTGTGAAGCTCAATCAGAGTATATGATGAGAAATATGATTATTTTCCTGAGTTTCATATTTCCGTATGAAAATATGCAAGAAGTCACAATGGAAAAAATCGGATCGGTAAACCCATTATATTTTTCATCGTACTCACCTTTGTATTTGCGCCCATGGATACGGTAGCTGCCCCGACGATTACCGACCACCGACGCGACCTACACGTGACCCAATCATTCCGCCACCAAGTTCGCCACATGGCCGCTGGCCGCTGGTCCATTGAAACGCGACACTGGTCCACGCCGATGCGACAGAACACGACAAAGGCCCACTTTAATGCGACAGAACGCGACACATCCTGACAAATCCCGACAGAACACGACAAACCCCGACAAAACACGACGAATCCCGACAGCACGCGACAAATCCCGACAGAACGCGACATATATTGACAGAACGCGACATATACCGACAGAACGCGACAGAGCGTGAAAGAGCGCGACAAATCCCGACANAANGCGACAGAACGCGACGAATCCCGACAGAACGCGACAGAACGCGATAGCACGCGACATATCCCGACAGAACTTGACAGGACACCATAGATCCCGACAGAAAGCGACAGAACACGTCGGATCCTGACACAACACGACAGACACGACGGATTTCGATAGAATGCGACATGCTTCAAGGTGGCAGTGGGCCGCGACAGATCCCGACAACGTGACTTGACGCGACGGGGGTGAGTGCGCTCGCTGGCGCCCGCCTGACGGCGGGCTCGCGCTTGTGCACCTTCTGCCTTGTCATGATTACATAGATATATTATATATGTCAGCGAATCCGTTTTCATGTAGAGGAAAATGACTAAAATGCTATAAAAATCCGAATTGAACGACCAAGGATCGAGAGGCCTGAATTATGTACAAATGGTGAAAGAAGATAGTATAATTGATACAGATAGGCGTCCTAGTACCTGAAGAGACCTTCAAACGGGCCTTCAACTGAAGAGGACTTGGCAACCTCAACCTTGAGACGGTCGCTAAGGATCTTCCGTGCCCCCTTTAAGATATCACGCAGAGCATATCCAAGAGCGGGTTCTTGACCAGTCACGTAGCGGCAGGTTGGGCAGCTATATCGGAAGACACGACGGGGATGGACGTTGTGCTCGTCAAGCGCTTGGATAAGGTGGAGGTATTCGAGGAAAGACTTGGGGATGATATTACATTCGGTGTCTCGATGGTTCATGTGCTGATGATCCGAGTCGGAGTAGTCCTTCAGTTTTTGAGAGAGGGATGTTTCAAACCACGTCCTCAAGCAGCCCGAGCAGAACGCGTGGCCACACTCGATCCTGAGGGATTAATGAGCACAGATGAGCGACGGCTATATTCATCGAAAAGACTCACATGTATGGCACCTCCATATATGCTGAACATATACCGCAAAGTCCACAGTCGCCTACTAGTTCAACCACCTCAAGTTCTACTTGTTACCGACGTCCTCTCCATCATAAGACACTCGACTCACCTCACGAAGCACCTCTTCGCTAGCCTTGAGCTTTCGCGTTAAACGTTCCTCAGTCAGGCTTCGGAGAAATTCAGCGGGCTCTGGAAGATAATCGGAAGGGGTGCTGGCCAAGCTGGAGACACTCGATGCTCTGGGAGGCATTGAGGTAGAAGAGCCGGCTCGAGAGACACTCAGCACTCTGGGAAGTGCCAAAGTTGGCGAGTCAGAGCGATCCATCCTGCCAGGGCCTCTCGCTCGCGGATAGCTAGAGCCAGACGCCGCTAGGATGGTGGCAGTGACTGGCCTTGTCTTGGATCTGGCTGTGGGCGACGATGATAGAGGAGGGCCTGGGGGAATACCAGCGAAACGGGGCGAGCGACGGGGGCTAGCGCCAGCACCATCACTGGCTGCAACTGGAAGAGCTGGACGCAAAGAAGAGTGAACGTTAGGCATGGTGAAGTGGAGGAGCTTACAGACAAGTTGCGGCATCTTATAAAGACTTGACAAAGAAGTCGCCACTCAGCCTCAGCTAGCACGTTCCTTCAGACTTTTTGACGGACAACAGCAGGAATTTCGATGTCAGTAACCACTTCGTAGCGCGATTAAGTTGGCCGAGGGTGTCGAGTGAGTCGCTGAGGATGACGAGTAGTGCGATGTCGCCTGCTATGTGTTCACCCCCCAGCGTTTTTGTCACGTGACCGCGACCGTGTCCAATCGACACACAACGCTAGCACCGTCGTACTTTAACAATGACAGGGTCTGCAGTCTCAGAAACACCAGAAGCGAATGATATATGGAGCATCAAAGTAAATAGATACATAAAATGATCCTGGAGTCACCGTCGCGAAGTCAAAGTCTGGAATCGGATCGTTGAGGGGTGAAAATCATGGTCAAATGTGAACGACCTAGTGCGCATATCCGTGACGAGTGAATTGGAAGGCTTATTCTGCTTAATAATGGAGGATCTGCGATACGAAGAAAGCTAGAAGTGCTGATGCTAGGACAAGAATCCACGCAAACTGCCCAGCTCTGCCGGCCCAGCGAAAGTTGATCGGAGTACTGTCACGGAATATCAAGGGAACTGAATCCTCCTTGGGGTATTCTAATAATGTCTCAGCATACGCTGTCAATAGAGGCCGCATTACGCACCTATATTGAAGGCCTTCCAAATGAGAACTCGTGGAGGAACATCCGGCTTGGGCGATGTCGCGTAGGCGGCAATTCTGAGGTTGAACATTTCGGCAGACGTGCGCAAACCACATGCAGAAAGATGTGTTATGCCATGGTTTGAATGGGACGGGCCTGCATCCATTGTCAATATTCACAAGTTCCATGAGGAGAAACAAATACACACCTAGAGGGATCAATGAAGCGAGTGTACCAGTCGGAACGTGCCAGAGGTGGGCATGTCCGACCCCGGGGGCTAGCAACCATGTCCCTCCAAACATGAACTTGCATGGAGTCAAAGGAACGGGCTTATTGGCGCATTCAGGGCATTGTAATCGTCGCGGAGCCGCAGGAGCCGGTAGATCGAGCAGGCTGACATGGCCAGGGTAAGTGTAGTCATGATAGGCGAGGCTTTGCCCATCGGGGGACAGAGCACCTCCCCTGCTATTGCAGGACTGGTCAGTGGATGAATCGTAGCACCCTAAACAAGATGGGACGTACAGATGAGGCCCAATCGTGGTAGTCAGGGCGGGTGACGCTTCGTCGTTGTCGAGATTGAGCTTCCAAGTCCTGGAACGGCCGGCGGTCAGGATAGCAATTGAAATGTGGAGAAACTCACACTATATTGCCATCACCGTAAATAACCACCAGTTTCGTGTCGTCGTCGCTGTCCCAATGGGCAGACATTGTTTCGGCTCCAGTCAATTGAAATGGCTGAATGTAATTGAGTGGTTTCCAGGTCGCTATCGAAAAAAACACATCAGAGAAACAACCCAGTCTCAAGAGGTTGGCTTATTCACAAGATGCCACCGAAAACTCCCAGATCCCAATCTCCTCCGCCCCTGCGAGGACCGCCATATAGCGCAGCTTCTCGTCCATGGCGATAGACTTGACAGGGTAATTGGAGACCTGGAAGCCTTTGAGAATTGTTTCCTGTAAAGTTGCTGAGCCTTACTATAAGTCTAGGGCAACGGGTGGACCGACTGCACCTTCGAATCCAAAAGAGAGAGAGTAATGTCTCCGGTATCGAACCCCACAGCCAGAACGCCAACAGAAGCCCATGACATATGGGTGATTGAAGTATCGGAGTCTGGAAGAGTGTAAGTGCACCTTAGTGACCAGTCTTCTTCTCGTTCTTTCGGTGAACCTTCAGCAAGTTCGTACAGGAGGACGGCATCCTTGAAAGCCAGGGCAAGGAAACCACCCTTGATATCCAGCGCAAGTCCAACAGCATCTGACGATCGAGGGGAAGGAAAGTCCCATACGAGGTGGTATTCGAGTTCGACATTGGAAACGGCTAGGGGCGCGCACTGAGAGGGCATTGCGAAACGAAGAGAGTATCTGCTTCCCGCTGGAAACTCCGAATCTGTTGTTTGGTTTCGACAATTGATGCAAACATCCTCCAATGCCCTCGAATATAACATACAAGTAGCTTTTGCATTCGTATATATGTAAAATCCGAGCACACATGGCATGTAAAGACTACTGTCGATATATAACGCATTGGTCTATGCTTGAGTAAAGATCATCCATCAATTTTCATGCACTGGTAATCGTAGGGAATTATCACGAACCTGGGTTCACCTGGATGCCGCCGAGTTCACTTCCTGACTGCTCGTGACTAGAACAAAATCGTCCTCAACGTCTCTAACCTCCACGCTTTGCTTTGGTAGGACAACGAAATCATCGGAAACGCCACACGCTTTATCGCAGGAGGCTTGGAGGGCATACGCAGCTGGGAAGGTCGTTGAAGACGGAGGGACTGCTTTGAGCGAATATGCACGAGACGAAAGGCCATCGCTCTCTTCGAAGCAAGAGAGTGCATTAGATACCCCAGGAATAGGGAATGCACCTGGCATCTGTGGCTGTTGAGCACTGAAAGGACGATTGGCGGGGGTGGCGCAACAGATCACACTTGCGACCTCTGGTGAAGGAGACGCCATGTCGGGAATGTTGTGCTTGTGCAGGTATCGAGATGGTTGCGAGGGCGGGTATGAAAGTTCAAGTATCAAGAAGAGAGAAGAGCGTCTGATATTTGAGAGATGCCACAGAAGCGTAGTAATACCATCCGAGGGCCGACGTCACAAAGGAAAAAACAGCATGATCAATGGCTGCTGGACAGCAGAGGCAACGGTGCTACACATATACAGGTGTGTTGCACGATTGTGAGAGACCAAGTGCTTGTACTGTACATTTAACTCGAAGTTTCGCGCCAATAACTCCCTGAGTGTTGACCCCCATAACATGTGTATTACCGAGGCGACCGTGATCCCTCCTGAGTTCGCACCAATAAAGACTTCAGATTGCACTCAGCGGAGTAGACTGATTAAATCTACGGGTGATCAAAGTGTATGAGATTACACGAGAACACTGGGTTATCAAACAACCACACACCTTGTTTAAGGGTAGCACGAGGCGGCACTCTTCTGCAAGCCCGTCGATTGGGAGAACACATGATGCGAAATGGGCCAGAATATCGGTCACGTCGACGAGAACTGCAGATTTAGCCCAGGAGTTTCGGAAGAGTGCCCCGTTGATAACAGGGAACATGAGATAGGGATCCCTCTCTGTGTCCTGGAACGAAAGCTCCTGATAGGGACGAATCACCGCCCAAGTCTGGGTGGACTTCCCACCGACGGTAGCATGGGAAAAAATGCCGAGAATTGAACCTGCCTGCCACTCTTCGTCACCATCTTCCTTAAATATAACATGACTGTCGACCATGGAGTGGTCACGGCTGGTGAATCTCTGACCAAAGCGAAAAATCTCGTTTCGACGAATGACCTCTCGAGAAAAGGACCGCTTCTCTGGCCGGTGTTTGAGCATCCACGCTTTGAGTAGAGAGAAGTCGCCATCTGCAAGGACAGAGAAGTCAGCCCGTTGATATGTGATTACCTCGTCCACAACGCCGAATCGGTCATCTTCCGCGAAAGCGTCTGAGAGCCGAGTCCCCCGCAAATCCGATGCATAATTATCTTCGTAGAAGCGAATCATCTCATGTAGTTGTTGTGGAAGCTGCGTAGTGTGGTAGATAACTTTGATGTTCTGTGTACAACAGAATTTGATGAACATCGTCTTCTCAATTTCGCCTATGCATGAATTCATGATCAGCGAGAAAGAATGGAAAAGTAACCAACATGAACGAACCAATCATCTCGTTGGTAGGGATCTTCTGCAAGATATAGTTGAACCTTTCGAATGGGAAGCATCGCCATGCATGGACGGGTCCGAAGAGCCTCAGCTGCTGTCCAAAATGAAGTGAAAGATGCTGATAGGGCGTGATGGAGGTCCCGGGAAATAGTTCGAGGAGGGTTTCTAGATAGCGACGGATGTGGAACTCGTACTGCTGGATACGGCTCTCTGTCAGCTTGTGCATCGTCGCAAGCTTCACAGCAGAAACCAAGTGCATGAAATTGTCCAGCCTGCGTCGTTCCGCTGATCCTTCAGGTTTCGTCCCCCACAAGCGTGTCAGGGTAGTAGGGAGAATGAGCATGCAAAAAGACCTCCATTGATCCGCAGTGAATTTTCCGAATCTTTTTTCTCCTGGCCTGGAGGGGGCCCGCGAAACCCACGTTGGCTGGGTAAGGCGTTCAATATCCTTTCGAATTTCCGCCAGAGTTTGCTTCCCAAGAACACGCGTCTTCTTTGGTGGAATGGCGATAAGACAATCGTTCTCGTCAGTGAGGCCATCAGTCCGTCTCTATTTATTGAGCGCAGATCAGAATCTTGAGCCATAGAGTAGATCTTGCTAACTTACTTGTTGCTCGATTCGATCCTTTAGCGCAGTAGCACTCATCTTCTGAACCTCCCCGTCGGACATTGATTGAAATGGTAGCACTTTTTTTCGAAACAAAACGAGGAGCTCGGGCTTCTTCAGCCTTCTGAGCTTACTTTTGCTTGCTGAGAGGTAGAGTGAATCGACAGACTCAGATCCTAACAGAAGATCCCGAGATTCCTCAGGGTTATCGTTGTTGCCAAGCTTGCCTGCGTCTGCCGGGTCACCGAGATGAACACCGCTTTCTGAAAACCATTTCTGTCGAATTCGCTGGGGATGGCACGGTTAATTGATGTCACGGTCAAACACTACCGCGCACTCACGTAGGCTTTCAGCTCTTCAATAAGCTCAGCTTTGTTACGACGGAAGGGAATTGTCGTAGTTTGGCGGCAAAGTTCGCGGAGGACGGAGCGAGGCTGCGCTGAGAGCATCTTCTCCGTCCCATGTCGAAGAATCTGTTCAGCGATCCTCATTTCTTCTTCCGAGGGTTGATTCGGTCCCTGATCGAGAGTAACTCCCGGGCCATCGTCGAATCGCACGTCCATTCCCCAAACTGAGCGACAGTGGTGCTGGAACATCCGAAGATAGAAAGCGTGCATGGAGTCAATCAGGGTGAACTTCGTAGGATCCCAGTAAGGTAGGCGGAGGAGTTCTGACCAACGGGCCCCGTCCTTCCTCACCAGACGCTCCCTTTCGTCCACAGACCCAGCATTTTTCCACCGTTTTGCAGCAGCAAGGTGTTCAGCCCAGGTCCTTGGCTTCCATGTTGGGCTCAGATCGTTGATCTGGTCCAAAGTACGGTCGCACTCGGAGCAGAAGTTGCGGGTGCGGTAGTGAGCAAACCCACTCATCTGCCGAGAGGCGGGAAGATCACACACAAGGGGGCCCAAAGCCTGAGGGGTCATCAACAAACGTCGAGGAGTAAGCAAAAACAACTTACAACGCGGACACGGCGACCATATGGATGTTTTGCAGTGCGTGACAGAAAGAGTCCGTTATTCCATAGCTCGATCAAGTCGTCGACGAGTGGTTGAAGGAAATGGTTGATTTCGTGATCGGACGGCGTATGAGGGCCGGGGAGAATCCCAGCAAGATAGATATTTTCCATCTTATGCCGAATCGAGGGAGGGAGGTTGAGGCATACCATGTAGATTGCGCCAACAGATACCGTCTTTCCAGCCTCTCGGTTTCCGTAAGGATTGAATCCGTCCATGTTCAGGCTGAATACCAATCGGCCTTCTCCCCTGGCCTTAACGAAGGTCCTTCCGTCCTTCCCCTTGAATTCTCGGAGGCCTGGGGAGTCCCAGATATCCCAAGCCTCGCCTGCGGTCGCGTGCTTTTCCGTGGGATCTTGATCCAGGTATTCCTGAAGATCAGGCCTAGAGTAGAGTCGAGCGATATATTCCTTCAACGGCTGATGATGGTATTGTCGCCTTGGGGCCTTGACTGTCCCATCTTTAATGTTTCGCGTCTTGAAGAGGGGCGTTTGGCATTGACTTCCAAACTGTTTAGCTGCACATTGGGTCGGGGCATCGGCTAGAGGATCCTTGGGATCGACCCAATAGATTTGGGAGCACCTTGGGCAGACGATGTATGCGTGAGATCGAGGTTCAACGTCCAAAATATCGATGACAGCCCTCGCATCAATAAACATTGCTTTTGAAACGGAGGAAGCGTGTATACTGGTAGAGGTAGCAAGCACTATGCCAAATGCGAGTTTAATGCATCGTAAGACGAAGGAACAAACGTCTAGCGAAACGTGTGAAAGGTGGTGCACAGTTGCGACGAGGAGATATATGGCGAGTACTGAAACAGGTAACAAACGGAATCGGGAGGTGTAGAATGGGTCTAGAGCGTCGTTAGCGCTGGTGTTAAAGAGACGGGAGTCAGTGAATGTCGAGCTTACCTGTCTTGAAAAATCCAACTTCTTTCAAGGCACCACGCTGTCGGCGATACTCCTTGACCAAAATATTACGGAGAGCCTTCTCCTGGGCTTCGACCCTCTTCATAGTCAAGTTCGCTTCGAGGCTAATCGAAACATGCTCGTTCTTCGTATGCGAAGAAGCAAAAGCCTTCGCGCGGGCAAGTGTGGCCTGGTACCCTAGGATAGCTGAGTTGTTCGGTGCGCAAGTATCCAAGGAGCAAATCCTGTCTATTTCCTTGACGTCGAGGTTCGAGAGATGGTTCACCTGTTCTGGAGAGGGTGGGTTGGTAAAGTACAGCACTGGCTCATCGACCACGGCTTGAGCGTCTCGAATTTGATCCCGGACTTTGTGAAGCTGTTCAACTAGGTCCTGGACAGCATCGGACTCAGGCAGCACAGGGGATGGCGAAGGCGAGTTCGGAGGCGGAGAGGAGGTAGCTGAGAAGGCGGAGGCATCGACAGGCGGGGCGAAAGTCGGCTCTGAGGACCCCACGAACGTATCGGGACGGGAGTCGACACGACCTATGCCAAGGCGGGCAAGGTGCATATTCGCAACTCCACGATTGCGCTGCATATTTGAGTGGACGGTGTGCTCCTGCGGGGTGATCCAGCAACCTTGAGATTCCCCGGTGGACGGCAACCCCGTCACGGGATGCGGGCCGGGGTGCAGGAAACAGTCGGAACACTGGCAAAGCATCCGCTTCTCTTCCCCAACATCCAAGCTCTGCGAAACGCCGTTTGTTCGTCTCTTCCGCATCGGTAGGGAGATGGTAGCTGCGGTGGTGGTGGCTGGTGGTGGTGGGTGAGGAGGAGAGGAACGGTGGCTTATCCACGATCATGGCCATGGTTCGGTCAACGGGTGGCACTCCCAAACGACGGGACGGCCACTTCAGCCACTGCTTCAGCAGTCTTTCTTGCCCTCTTACTCTCATCTCGCCTCTATCCAATCTTCTTTTCAGCCTCCTGTGCACCCCCCCTTCTTCCACGATGGCACTGGCTCTCCAATCTGAACAGATTTGGTACGGAGCCCCGTTACAAATTTCCTGTCCATCCACGCTCATCTCTAGCCTCAACAGGTCTACCGTCCTCCAACGCAGAACTTTGACGATGGTTCGCCCAGGTGCCCCACTCATGATAAGCAGTCTCGCCCTCGGACAAGCCTTGGAGGCCCCGAAGAAGAACCAGGGTGTACGCATTTTGCGCAGTGTCGTACACCTCGCCTGCAAAAAGGCCGGTGAGGAAAATGCTGCGCGTGTCGTCGTCGCATCTCTCGTTCCTGAGAAGGTCCTGTGCTCTTTTCCCTCCTTCTTCCAAGGCTCAACTGCTCATATCTACCGTGTAGGTCGAGAATTTTACCTGCCATATCGTCCTCTTCCCGGGTGCCGAATATACGTTCGAAGTCTATGGAAAGTGTGTGCCACCCTTCATTCTATATATGCAACCACCACTGATCATAATGCCTCTGTCTCTGCTTAGCCCTGTTCACGTATTCGGTCAATTCATGTCTAGTGAGTCTGCCATCTTACCACTCCGCCATGCCACGCGGCTCAGCTTTGTGTTCAATCTGCAGATCCAGACCAAGACGACCCGCCTACTGAGGTTCGCCTTCTCGTTAAAGGTGCGATCCCGCGCCAGCGATCCACCAGCGTCCTTTCCGCGGCCACCTCTGCCACTGCCTCCAGTGCCACTCCCAGGGCAAGCTCTATAGGAATCGACTCTGTTCCGTTCACCTTCAGGGTTCCTGCTGGTGCGGTTTCAGGACCTTCGACTTCCAAGAAATCTGATCGTCAGGGTGAAGAGCAGACCCCTCAGAAACGTCGCAGGATTATCATGTAAACACGCGGAACGTTGGAGTTTTTTTTTTTCATTTTGTTTCATTAATATGCTACGATAGAACCAATGAAGCATGCATACCTCTACTATCTTACTCTGAAGAATGAATTAGAAGCTGGGGTCAAGTTGTATATGACAATAAGTGCTCGTGCGAGCCACTACTCTCTGAAATTACTGCCTAGCCCTGCGCCGAAGGCGCGTCAAGCGTAGGTCGGGTCGCTGACACATGCTTTATGTAATCTTGATGCGAGCCCGCCCCGTACCGATTGAAGGCGCTTCAACTTAGCGTAGCTTGTTTGTTCGAAATTCAGGCGGAGGGCGTGGACCGAGATCACTAAGATAGCATTCAAATTGTACAACAGACTTATGGCACAGATACATGTAATATATATAACAACGGAGGTGACAATTGTCGGTTATTTCCCGCCAGTGACCAAGGTGGGGTCGGCGGCGCGTACTTCCCTGGCCGTCTTACCTTCGAAGTCTAAGGTATCTTTAGGGCTTTCGCTACGATTTGAATTAGACCTAGATTAATCAAAAGAACCAAGGGCCTTAACTCACATTACAGTGAAAATGGAACTCAAGGAGTAAAATC
The DNA here is from genome assembly GCA_027579765.1 of Candolleomyces efflorescens. NCBI lineage: Eukaryota > Fungi > Basidiomycota > Agaricomycetes > Agaricales > Psathyrellaceae > Candolleomyces > Candolleomyces efflorescens. The sequence continues at coordinate 15,162 of JAMZDL010000241.1, forward strand.
CGCCGTTGAGGTCCCTCCGCATGCGAGTAAAGACACGCAGAGTGGTGACGCCGTAAGGGAATAAGAAATGGGCCAGATAGAGATTGCTGGCCTGGGACCACTGGGCAAGATAGCTGAGACTCCGCGCTGTGAGATGTTGCAGATCGTGATCGCGTTCGAAGAGAGCCTTTGTTTGGTCGAAGGTGCGGAGATCGACGATTGGAGGAAGGGAGACATGGTCAACGAAAATTACGAGAGACTGGAGAGACTCGCTCCTTCCTCGGCGCCTGCGAATTTCTTCGAGAACGGGTGTTTGCGCTTCGCAGAAATGTTCGATGAAAGCAAGTAGATGGAACCGCAGAAAGGGGTAGAAACTCGCGCCAAGGCTGCGGTGACGATGATATATAGCGGTTTCTCTCTTGCATTCGGCTCGGTGGTGATCTTCCCAATCTTGCTCTTGGCATTGAATGGAGCAGTAAAATACGGAGTGGCAGCGAGAACACCGCTTGGGAAAAACCCCAAGCTTAGGATTAACGACCCCGAAAAGATGCTATGACTTGGTGTGAGTAGGGTCTCGAGGGAACAGAATGAGCCACTCACGTGAATATTATCGCAGATCCTCTCAGCTGCGCGCTGACTGGTAGGATGATCATAGATCACACACGCCGAATGAACGGTGGAATCCACTGCGGGCCAGAGGCGCTGTAACTCGGGGGACGATAACGCATGGGACCGAATGGTTTGGGTCCTCAACGCCAGGTGAACCGGGAGAATCACCTCTGTGACGCGCCGGTAGACGGTATAAGCGAGAATGTCACCATAAAATCTGGTCACAAACGAGAAGTCGGAGGAAGAAGGCGGGATATGGGTGAGACATTGCGACAGCAGTGCGAGGATGCCTCCTTTGAGAGCGTGATGCATTTGGTGCACCGGGCTGATGTTACCGAGTCCGCTAGCAGAGCAGAAAGTAGCCATGTATCGTAGGGAGACAACGATATCCTCCCAAATGGTGGAATGCCCACGTGCCTTGAGTGAGATAGAAAGAAGACCTGACGAGAGAGCAGAAATATAGCTACCATCTCTGAAGATGACAAGCCAATTACTTTGCTCAGCCAGCAATTGCTGCGTGATGTCGAGGAGCTGGCACATGTAGACGGTGGTAAACTGCGTTGGAACGGCTCCCTGGGCGTGGAGGCTAGAGATGACATCCATCCGCTGAATGAGGGCAGATACAAATCGCCTCTGCTTCTCCTTGGAGGCTGCGAGGATGTCGTATAGGTTGGTCTTTCCATTGTCGTCGGCGAGTGTCAATTTCAAAAGGTTAACGAGCGGGCAAAGGGTGCATGCCGATACCACCACCGGCCGTCCGTCCGTTCCTTTGCTCGTCCACATAGCAAGGAGAGATTCGATACATAGGGTGCTTGTCATGATAGCTCCCTGAAGCTCGTCAATAATGACACATAAAAGGAATAGGGAGCCGCAGGGACCGACGAAGAAACCCTCCCTAGCAAAGAAAAGGACCCATCGACAAATGCTGGGAAGGTGATCGCCCATGAGCCGCGTTGCGACGACAATAGTGTCCTTGTCTTGACTTTGAAGACCACCAAATATTGACACCATGACGGAAAGAACGTGGATGGCAGCATCCACCGAGGGAGGGTTGGATCGACTCCTTTGAAATTTGAGTGCTTTCATTTCTCTTGCGCTCGGGATCAGCCCGGGGTCGAGGAGATACATCAAAGGAACGAGAACAGCAAGGTCGTAGTCCCTTGTCGCCAGGATGTACTCCGAGAGTTTTTGAATATCCCGGGGTGAGCCCTCTATCGCCCGTTTGACGAGCTGCACAGTGCTTTCATCAGGCAAAGGGTAAAGACAAAGGCGAGCAACCAAGATCGCACCTCTTCTTTCAGCTTCGAGCTGCGAGCAGGAGGAGGCATCAATGCAGAAGGATGATCAATGAGCAGTAGGGAGAGTTTGACTCGTCTGAAAAGGTGACGATTTGAAGAGGGTACGGACAAGGGACGACGAGTGGCCAAATGTCTTTGTGTACGAGTTTCCTTTGTTATAAGTACCGCGATTTTGGGCGGAGTCTCGACCTATCGGACCAAGGCTTCAAAAAGTACGGTGATATTAAGCTGCCCGTGCAAGGTGCACAGGCCGAGAGACGAGATTTCATGGTCTGCATCGAAGGAGGAGGGGGAGAAAAGTGATCGCCCAGTGCGTCATGATCATGATGTGGCCCGGTCATTGCCGGTTCCCACCGGACAAGATATTTTGTGGCGGATGGCCCTATGCAACTGACCACCCACACGTCATGGCCTATGCGACCGACCTCTTCTTCCTCTCTGCGCAATGCCACTATTCTCATCTTGACTTGTGTTTTACTCGTGAACGACACCTTCTCTCACCATGAAGGCACCCAGAATCACCCATTTTCCAGCTCGAGAGTGGAACGTCCGCGCCCAGTTGAGATCAGAAACCTCGACATCCATCCGGCTCCCTATCGTCTCTTCAACCGACCGAGGTCGCTTCCATCCATACCTACCCGTGCAGTCAGGACTTCCTGCCACTGCTCCTTCTTCCGCTCCTCCCACCCAAGATGTCGACGTCGGCGCGACCTCTCACACCCTTGATGCTGCTCCGGTAAGTCTCTCCAACTCACCAACAGGAGCGCCCGCGCTGATATAGGCTAAGCCACAAAACGGGACTCCAGATCCACGTGGGGAGTCTTCTAAGGTCGAGGATAGAGGTCTGACGACAAGGGAGGGTACCCCTCCTCTGGCCTCCGGCAGTCTGACAGATCCCATAGAGGTATTTGACGACTCACCGCTGGTGGCGTGTCAGCTTTCAGAAGAACTCGGAGGTGCGGACTCTCAGAGCCTGGCGCAGTCTGCAGACCTAGAGAGCGAGACGGATCGCAGAGAGGTGAGATGTCGTTTTTCATGCTCACGCCTACATCCCGTTCAATCCGAACCGTCCTTCCGCAGCAACGTCCAGTCCAGGTTAAAATCGATGACAACCTCCAATTCGGAGGACAGCCCACTGCCGAGGTGGCTGTCGAAACAGGCGACGCCCCTGTACTCCCGGATAACTCCAATCAGACGGAACCTGCAACGCACGTCGGTGCACCTGGAGGATCCAGTAGGAAGGACCACGGTGCTCGTATCGGAACTAGGGAGGCAAGACGCTACAATCCCAGCATAAAAGATCTCTCACTGACTGGTTTGTTCCTCAGATTCCGAATCCCCTCAATCATCCTGTCGTTAAGAAGTTTGGAGGTGCCGGCTCTGGCCACACATACGTCTGGTACCCATCGGAAGGCGAATACGATCTAGAATACCCCCCTCCCATACCTCGTGGCGCAACTGGTGACATTCCGGCTGGTGCCATCTTTCGTCACGTCAACACCAGATCAGGTCACATCCAGCGATGGGTACGAGAGCGGCCTCACAACGATGGCCAACGTTGGGCCGAACTCAACGAAGGGCAATCTTATACGTTCGATCACGGGACGTATGTTCTTTCGCATAATCGTACCGTGCCTTCATGGGTGACACCTGAGTCACTGCGGAAGAAGAGATACGCGACTGCCCAGTCAGGTCCCAAGCGGTAGGCGTGTAACGAACCCATAGCAGATCCTCGCTGTCTCTTGCTCTCCTTGCTTTTCTCATTTTCATATTTATTTATTGTTGTTCTCGGCCATTCGTATGTACCATCGTATCATTGAAAACGCTGTTTGTATCGATCCGGACTCGCAAATACTATTTCTATTACAGAACGAGAAGACTAAAGTTGACCATGAACACCAATATGATAGACGCAGGTAGTGTTTCCTCCCCAATTATCCGATATCTCCACTACCACCACTCTAAATGTACACGCCCCCAATGTTACCCGACGCACATCGTCGAGGGCAAAAACTTTCCTGGGGCTCACATGATCCAATTCGTACTCGCCATGGATCAGGGACACGAAGAGATCTCCCCCCTTGACCCCCAGACCTGAATCTGAATGGACCATCAATTCTTCGACTGTCCGAAACACCAGGTTCGGCTGGGAGCTTTGGGGGAGCTCACAATCTTGGATTAGCCCCCAGAGTGTTATGAACTTTGGTGCTCGACGTTGAGCGGCAGCGGAGAGCCGATTGGCGGGGATATAGCTGATAGACAGAGCGGAGATGTTAGTCGAGGCAGGCAGCTGAAATCCAATCCTTCCTTGGCTGCCATCAAACTCCCAGCAGTCACCTGGCACCGGGGGATCCTCTAGAACGACGATAGGTTGCCTGATTCCATTGGCTTGTTCAAGTTGGGAGGACAGTCTGGGGAGCCACGGCCATTGGGAAAGATGACTGCCGGCAGTTGTTGACGTGAATTCCCTGAGTATAGTTGCTCCAGTACCCCGATGAGCAACATCTGGTTCAAGATCGGAATCGAGTCCTAATACCGCATTTATTAGCTCCAACCTTGCCTCCAGCCTTGCCTCTAACCTCGCGTTGAGGTCTTCAATGCGCCTGTTCCACTCTTCTTCTTGTTCTATGGGTGAACGATGATGTGGGACGCCAGGATTAAATCGGCCGGATATCAACCACCAGGAGAATAGTGCAATCGCGAGAGCGAGGAAAGCCATCATAACAACCTTGAGGCTGGACGCGAATATCTAGAATAGAGATGGGGATGTACGTCCTGAGCTCTAGTACCACATTGAAGCGCGTTTGTATCATACCTTGAACGTGCTTTTACCTGGCTGGGTCATAATCGACGCCCCAGCCACTCGAGCTGCAGGGGGCCCCGAATCATTTCTAGATGGTCGAGATCGAAGGAAGGTCTGGAGGGGAACGTCTACTGCGCTAAGACCGCCATGAACGTCCGTAGTCTTGGTAGGGACAAGAACCATGATGAGGAGGTGTTGAAGGATAATGGGTGCGAGGCAGAGGCGTTCGAAAGACACTGATCATGGTGGAGGCGCCGGCCCGGTCACAAGCGTCAAGGAGCCCGAGAGTTTCCAGGTCCGTTTATGACCTCCTCTCACTCAGCGCCTTCCTTTTCCCCCTCAATGAGTGGCAATGAAACACTGGATACAGAGGACTACGGTGAGTCTTATATAGCTACGACGGCGGAATACAACGGAATTCGACACAACCGAACGCGGTCTCTAGCTTACTACCTCGTAGATGGCCACCTTGTCCAGGGGCGGAGTAAGCCTGACCGCAGGCCGCCTCTCAGGCTCGACGTAGACCGCAAAATTAAGAAGACTGTCGAAGATTTGCATAAAGAACTGAATACTCGCGACGAGCTGATCCTGGAGGGCTTGGAGAGCGAAGAAAAACAGCGCAAGGCTGGGTTGAGGAAGCTTACCCGTGACGCGGTAAGCACCTATCCTGCTCGCCTGTTACACGAATCTGACGGGTCTATGGACAGGAAATAACGAGTCAGCATCTCATTAGAGCTGAGAAGCATTTTTCAGAGAAGATTGATGATATCGAAAGTCGCTGTGAAGCCAACCAACGTCAGCTTAAGACTATTGAGCGACATCTGGTATGCATATCAGTTGAACTTGGCCGGCCTGGATTAATGACAAACGGTAAATTTTCAGGATGCAGCAAATTTGCGCTCTGTGGAGGTTGAAGAAGTGGTTATGAGTACCTCTTCGACGGCAGCCCAGTCTCTGGTAGAGGCCCGAAACGCATCCGAGAATGCGGAAAGATCTGCCCAAGAATCTGTAAGCACTACATTCGCTTCGTGATCCCGCAGTGTCTGATCTTCATACAGGCCCGGACGTCGTCACAGTTGAATGCATTGACTCAGAAAGTTGCTAGGCTCGAAACTGGTTCGTTTGTTACTGGTCTATCGATCATCTGGAACGCACGACTGAAGCATACCCAAGAATTCGAACAGGGTTTGCAACATAGACACCCGGCTGGTCAATGTCGTTGTCGAGGAGCTAGGGGGCGGAGAGGGAGGTTGTTTCCCGCATTTTCGGCGAGGACTGTCCAGCACAATTCATTGAATGATGACCAGAAGCGAGCAGTCGAAGTAACAGACGGATGCTGTGAGCTTGAGAACCAGGATTTAGCAACCCATCGACCTCTGCATGTGAGTGCAATGCCCAAACAGCAGGAGCACTCCCAACATGTCGTTTCCATTGACGATGGCGACAACTTGAAGGCTCGCATGTTGGAAGGGAGGGAGGAGGTGTCAGGCCTTAGCTTGGACATGAGCGAAGAAGACGAACCATCCGATTGCTCCGACAGCCTCCATCGAGTGCTGCGTGAAACCGATACGGATAGAGACCCAGGTTTGATAGGTGGCCGAGATGAAGGGTCTCAGCGTCCAAGCCTCTTCGACGAATTTCTACGCCAAGATGGCCCCTTATTCGATGCTTTCGTGCCATACAGCCTTGCAGAACCTGATATGAACTCTAGTTCGGACAAGGAAGAAGGTCAAGATCGAGAAAGCGCGCCTCAGCAACAAGCCTTGTTTGACAAACCATCACGACAACACGTACGACGACCCAGCGAGCCATCCCACCTTCCTGCGGCTTGTACAGAAACACGTTCCAACAAGGTTCTTCGACTCCCAACACGAAAACACGAACTCGAGTTGCCACAGCGAGATGCCTTGAGCCTATTCTTCGATGTGATTGTTTCCTTCAGACCTGACTATTGGTTAAAGGATAGCACCTCTTTCCTTCGACACACAGATGCTGATCACAAACAGCCCAAGTCCGCGGGGTTCTTGCCACCAAAGATTCGAGTTGTCGCAATCTCCATTGGAGCACTGACTTTCATTCTCGCCGGGTGGGTGAATGCACTTCTCTCACAATCGGGTTCTCTAGTTGGGTCTCAATTGAAATCAAGTAAGTACCCTTGCATCTTTTCGAATGAAATACCTCAGTTGACTCCTTATGATGTTGAACAGTCAAACGCACTGTAGCCTGGAGCTTAGTTGGCGCCCTGGGCTTACTGACGATCATGGGGTCTATTAACTCTTTGGTTACCGTGCCTGATCCGATGTGGATGCCTCCTGCAGGCGCACGTCGTTTCGAACGCATGACGGCGGGGAAAGCGCCTCACTTCGTTTATTGATTTCGGGCGATGACAGATCGTATTAATTATAAATGTATTATTGACCGCCATTTTATTTGAACGATTCCTAAGCACGTTGATCATGATTGAAGGCACAGTTACAACGACAATACATTTGAGGTCAAGGATCTACGTCTTCAATTGCACGAATTATCTGATTCATTCTTTCACTTTGCGTTTTCCCAAAGCGGCGGCAGATGCTTTCTTGGCGGGCGCCCTAGTCACCCTTGAGGTCGAAGTTCCGGCTTTGGCTGAAGATTTGGACTCCTGTGCCGGCGAGGCGCGTTTGGTGGTAGCGGGTCGGGACCTAGTGCCTTTGGCCGCCTTGGGAGCAACCTTGCCTGCGAATTGCCGATCGCGATCAGCATACAGATCGGTGGGAGAGGTAGCCAAGAACGGAACGTACGTGGAGTCTTATCCGCAGAGGTTTCTTCAGCAGACTCAACCTCTTCCTTGACCCGGGGCTCCTTCGAGCGAGTTGGAGCTTCATTCTCGGTCTTTGGTTCGTCGTCTTCGCTACGGCCTGCTTGGGAGTCTGTCTCATCCTGAGAGCCTGAAAGGTCGAACGGGAAGTAGCCGACAATATCAATATCACTGATGCCAATGTCAGAAACACAGGGACAAGACAACTCTGGGATCGAAGACTTACTTGGGCCCATCCGCCCGAAGAACGTAGGTCTGGTTGGGGGAGAGATTCACCAGCAACATATGGTTGTCACTCTGATGGCAGCAGAGACGAGGGTTATCGTCCGTCCGAGGAAAAAAAGAGGCTTACGTACCCTGTTCTTGAACAAAGTAGCGAGAGCAACTGACGCCTCACTCTTACTTCCCAATGGGACGTAGGTCAAGACGAGCGAGGTACGTGCGTCGTCCTTGGCTACCGAGGCAGCAAGGGATACATTCGTCAGAGAAAGAGGGCGAGGAGGTGTAATCTGCACTTCTTCGTTGCCGGAAAGATTGAGCATCCTGGAAAGTGGTGGGGTCTACGACATAGGTCTGGGTGAGGAGTTCTGGTTGACGCACCAAGTTTCTGGGCCATCCATTGGAATTATGATTCTTCAGTCAATTTACTGAGGTGGGGAAGTTGTGAGTGAGGTCGAAATTAGAGGCCATGACCTTTAAAAGACTGAGCATTGGCGCGACAAAGGAACAAAGGAGGAGTGGAAAACGGCGGCAAGGAGCGCTAGGTCATGTCATCATCACGTGTCATGATCATACATAATCAGGAGGGACCGGGCGGACCGGGAATCCCAAGCCAGCGTTCCGATCCGTTTCTTCCTCTGACCTCCAGCCCACCAAAAGACGACTCAACGATTGCCTTATTGTCACCAATTTCAATCGATAATTCCTTGTAGAAAGGTAAGCTGACTCCTCTATCGCCTCCCTCAAATTAGTCCACCATGGCTCATAGTTCAGGGCAGCGCAGCACAATGGACGTTTTTGTTCTTGTTACTGTCCCCGTTCCTTGTCGATATCTTCCACTCGTGGTTGAGGGCATCGTGAGGCGGGTATACACCGACTAGTGTTGTACCTCGGTCGGTTCTGCAATAAAATCACATGATTTTCCTTTGTCCGCTCGTTTTGGATTGTCACAAAGACCAGGGCAGGGATTTGGCAACTCTCCGCGTCGCCAGTCCCCTCGAAGTAATTTCCTCACCCACTCCTCAAGCACAAAGCACAGCTCTTTTACTTTCCTTCACCCCATCACTTGGTCAACGTTGGCTATGAACGGTCCGCCTGACCAGGACGCGCCCAGCGATACCCCCCTCTCATCAAAGCGTCCTCGTCCATGGTCGCCTCCCGACAGCACCCCGAAGAAGCGGAGGACTCAGCTACCAACACCCCCTCCATCTGGTATCCGAGGCAGACAAACAACGTGCTTGTCTCGCAGAGGTAAGCTGCAATTGTCTCAGCCTGCTTTCTCGTCATTTTATTCACCGTGTTCTAGGTCGTAAACCACCCCCACCACGCACTAGCTTCCACCCAGAGAGCTCGCCTCTCAACTGGGCTGTTTCCTCTACCCGCCCAGACTGGATAACCTCTCCCCGCCGGGTATCCGGCCCTCATGTCTCTATTCCATTGAATGGAATGGCTCTGTTCGTCCCACTCGGTCCCTTGGCGGAGGAAATATCCACAAATTCTAATACGCTTCAAGACGTGGTAATGGTTGATGGAGGAAGCGAGACAGGAAGTCGAAGGGATCAGGACCAGGATTCTGACACCGAGATGGGAGATGGCTCAGAGTCAGAGCTACTTGTCAACAGCGTTCACTCCCCTGGTCAGGTTGGTTCGGATGCGGGCGACGGGGATGAGTCGGATGACGATGAAGACGAAGAACTCGTTTCTCTGCTGATTCAAGTACCGGATCATGAAGTCGTAGGAGCTCAGCATCATACCGACGAAAGCCAGGCAATGGCTAATTGCGGCGATGAGAGCCACAGCCCAGGAGACGGAGGAGGACTGGATGATAGCTCTGATATTGTCGGTTCTGACGAAGGGAGCTCCGAGTTTGAGATTGACCTCACGGAATGCGAGCACAGTCGCCCTGGACAAAACGAGGCTGGGAGCGTCGAAGGGGCATCTCCTCCAGCCAAGCCACTGGCCGGCTTTCAAACTGTCGATAAAAGGTGAGTACTACTGGCCGTCTCGAAATGAACCATATCTCACCCTCTCTCTTCGATGTCTGTTACCCAAGCCCGATCGTCGACAGCCCATCACGACAGAACGACTGCGGCAAATACTGCGATGTTGCAGCGAAGGCGAAGTCTGGAACGATAGATCTGATTGGGTCGGATTACGGGGACTCAGGGGATGGAGTCAATCTCGCCATCGATGTCGACAGAAAGGCTGAAAACTTTTTGCTCTCTGTGAAAACGGAGGGAGCATCGGAAGGAAACGAGAAACTAGATGGTTTCCAGGGTGGAAACGTCATGGGCAAGGGCTTTGAAGGAGAGAAGAATTTGGACGCCGTGGAGATGGGGATTGGGCGAGAAACGGGCACCGGACGCCTAGAGAGACGAGACACCGACAGCACAAGGGCCAGCTATCAACCTCAGCCAGACGACCTAGAGGAAACCAAGAAGGCAAAAACCTGCGACCCAGCTCCCTCGTGTGACACCCTTGTTGCTGACTCCCTTCAACTTGGCACGATGAGCGTGGATGGAGAGCATCGCCATGCACTGGATGAAGATGTCGACCTTGGCGTTGCTAGGTCCCCTTCACTCGACATGATAGGCTCCGACCATGAAGACTTACAGGAGGACGAAGATGCAGTTTCGCAGGAGGCCGCAGTGTACTCGAATGGAGAAGATGGCGGGAAGGAAGGAGGGGAGAAGGAGACAGGAGGACCCCATCTAGACGAGGAGGACCAGGTTGCTGGAGGATGCTCGATTGATACGATGAGCTTGGGTTTTAGGAACCCGGGGGAAGTCAAAGACGGGGACCTTGCCATATTTCCCCCTTCTAATATGCTGGTGAAAGGTCGGGAGGATTTGGACGACACGCAAGATGATCTCGCCGCCAGTTCCCGCTCGCTCAAGATGCGGGACTCGGATCGCAATAATAGCGAAGAGGACGGAAAACAGGAAGAGGGCAGTGATATTGTTGCGAGGTCCCAATTTGCCGGTGTGGATCATGGAGACTTGGAGGAAGGTGGGGATGTTATTCCATCCCCTGAGGCAGCAAGTTCGAACCACGAAGGCGAGGAGGAGGAGGACGAGGCGCATGCTCTTGGAGTAGTACACTCGGGTCGTGAAGACGGCAAGGAGGATAGAGGGCTGGAGGAAGACGAAAGGATTCGTCAGCTTGCCATGGATTCCGAGTCGCTCGAGCTTGTAGGGTCAACTTTCGCGGCATCGGAGAGCGGTGAAGGCAAAGACACCTCAAAGTGTCGTTCACTCGATACACTTGATACGTCTGGCTCAAATGGCAGAGATTCGGAGGACGTGGACAAGGCCATGCGTGAAGGGACTCCATCATCGGATATGGTGGGCTCAGACCACGAGGACGAGGACGAGAACATGCATGAAGAAATTCCATCACCGGAAGTGGTGGGCTCAGATACTGAATATTCGGAGAATGGGGTCGAAGGCATGGGCGAAAGCCTTCCATCAGTGCATTGGATGGCCGAAGATTCAGAGGACGACGTCATGCTTGGAGAGTCCCTATCCCTGGACATAGGCTCAGATCGGGAGGATATGGAGGGCAAGAATATGGACATGCACCGAAGCCCACCGTCGCTGGATATGGTCGGCTCAGACAGTGAAGATTCACAGGATGGGGACGTGGAAATGCGTGCGGACGAACAGGAGAGGGAAAATAGGCAGGAGAAAGCAAGCTACCATTGGCAAACTACGGCGAGGTCTCGATCGCTCGATATGGTGGGCTCAGATGGCGAACACTCGGTTGAGGGGGATAAGCGCCCTTATTGTGGAGATGGGGAGGCGGGGGAGGACAATGTCGATATGGTGGATTCCAATGACGGCAACGAGGAGGAAGGTGGAGGAGAGAATTACGCGCCCAGCAACAATGCAGCCCTCGATGCGGTGTACTCGGACCACGAAGGCTCAGGGGGCGAAGATGATTCCCATGCTCTTCTTTATTGTGATGAGGAGGCGGGGGAGAGTGTGGTGGGTTCCGATGATGGGGATGGGGATGCGGCGGAGAGTATAGTGGGTTCTGATGACGGGGACGAGAAGGAAACCGAGAAGGAAAGTGAAGAGGAAGAAGGAAAAGAAGAAGAAGAAGAGCTTCCCAGCACTAATACACCCCTCGATGCGATGTTCTCAGACCATGAAGGCTCAGAGGGCGAGGATGATCCCGACGCTCTTTCTTGTAAAGATGGGGGGGAGGAGGCGGGGGAGAGTATGGTGGGCTCCGATGGTGGGGACGAGAAGGAAAGTGAAGAAGAGGAAGAGCTTCAGGAAGAGCCTCTCGGCAATGATGAGCCCCTCAATACGGTGTACTCAGACCACGAAAGCTCAGAAGGATCGGATGATCACGATGTCGTTCTCTATCGTGGAGATGGAGGGGCGGGGGAGGATAGTCCTGATATGGTGGGCTCGGATGACGGAAATGAGGAGGGTGACGAAGAAGAAGGCGGGGCTCAAGACTCATCCCTAGTTGGCTCAGACGTGGGCTCAGACATTAGCTCAGACGTTGGCTCGGTCTACGAAGGCTTGCAAAACGAGGGTAACATCCTGCAGTTACAATCACTTGATATGGGAGGCCCTGATTTTGAAGACAAGGAGGGCGAGGAGATGGAGGCTGCCAGGCTTCCTTCCTTCGAAATGTCAGGGTCCGACCATGAAGGCTTGGAGGATGAAGACGAGAACATGAACGACGCCCCCTTGGAGATCAATCCTCACTCTCCCGACGTAGTTGGGTCAGACTGGGAGTACGACGAGGGTGGGCAAGAAGCAGAGGGCCGAGAAATGTCGATTGCCTCAAATCATGAAATGAAGGAGCACGCTGGGAACGTGGATATGGTCATGTACGGCCTTTGGTGGGAGAAAGGATGGGAGGAGAGGATGGATCAAACCACTGAGCACGATCTCATCGTCAAACGGTCCCGATCGCTCTCCATCATAGGGTCCGATTACGAATATGGAGATGTGAAGATGTCCGACGCCCTAATTCCTCCCGAAGACACCTCTCGGAAAGACTTGGGCTCTGGTAGCGAGGGCGAGGGCCAAAGGGGAGAGGAAGAGGAAGAAGGAGAGCAGCAGGAGCAGCAGGAGGAGGAGGACGAGGAGGACGAGGAGGACGAGGAGATACTCCTTATCGTACCCAGCTCTCCCATTCCGAGCGATGTAGGCTCGGATAGCAGAGGCAACAGTGACCACGACGACGACGACGACGACGAGGAGGAGGAGGAGGAGGAGGAGGAGGAGGAGGAGGAGGAAAACACTATCGTACCCAGGTCTCCCACTTGGGAAGATGTAGGCTCGGATAGCGGAGGCGACAGCGATTATGAGCAAGAGGAGGAGGATGACGGTGGTTCAGACTGGGACATGGTCAGCGATCTGGGAGCTACCAGATCTGACTCGCTGGACGCGATCGGTTCAGATCGGCAAGAATCAGACAACGACGTCGCACCGCAGCAGAGGAGGACACGACGACGGCTCGATCGACCGAGAGATCGTCGCACCAAGTCAGGTTTTCGAAAGTCCGTGGTGCCTCAGCAACGTCGCATAATAAATCGGGATCTTTCCCCTCCGAAAGGTGCTCGACCAGTGAGCGAGGGAGATGGGCGGGACGATCAGTCCTCGTCCGATATCGATCATACCATGGAACCCCCCGGTGAGGATGAAGAAGCGATTGGGAGTGACGTGTCAGATGAAGACGAGCAGTACGACGTTGTCAGGCAGCCTAGCGTGTCCTCCGAGGGCTCGCTGGATTCTTCTTGGTCCTGTGGCAACCGGGTTGTGGTATGTCTTTTTATGATTATCTCTTTGACTCGTTTCTCAATATTCAATCCCTGCTCAGAACGAGTTTTATAGGGAGCAGAAGAACAATACACGGGTGAGTCCTCCTCTTAATCGAAATCCCCATCGTTTATTTGACGTACGTGGTGGGATGTAGCCTGTTGTAGGCAAGCATATCGCCAAGTTGGCTCGACTCTTGTACACAGTTCCACCATCATCCCCAATGTCAGGACACAAAACTCGGTCCGGGAACTCTCAGCAGGGTGAAGACGACAACGATAGCGACAGCGATATCGAAGCCCAATCGAAACTAACTCGCAAGGAGCCAAGAAACATCCGCAGCCAGAGAGACCCTATTCGAAAATCCATATCTGTAAGCCGTTCATCAGTGCCTAGGCTTGACCTTGCTCAATCACTCTGCAGAATCTCACGCGGATCCTCACTTTCAAACTCATGGGTCGTACTGTGAGTCCTTCCGGTGAAGAAAGCCCTCTTCAAACTGTCACCACATCTCGCGTCATCGCCTTCTTCACCCAAAAGAAGGATAATTTGGGTCCCTCGGAATGTTATTTCCAGTTCTGTTTCGCCTTGGACGGTCTTGACGCTGGAACACGAAAGCTGTGTAATGCATGGAATAAGTTACTCAGCGGCATTTACGTCCGCAGGTTCATTCAGGAACACCCCAGCTACGCGAACGAAAGGGACAACGTCCGGTCATGTTTTGAGTCCCATGTCAAGCATTTGAAGACTTGCTTTCGGTCCCAGTATATAAACGAAGACGATGATCAGGAGGAGAAACGGGTGCGGGCTTCGAAGGTGCAACTCAGAAGAAGTGTAATGTTTGCTCTTTCATTGCTCTATATCAAAGCTCACTCATATATCTATAGAGATGCCAACGACGCCTTCGTACCATGGAGAATTACTCGACCGTTCCCGCGCTCGCTCGCCTTGCAGCAAAGATGAAGGCATTTCTGGATTGGAAGTGTTGCAGCGGAGATGAAACCGATAGCGATAGAGCACAATCAATCACCGATTTACCATGGCGGGCTGGCCCCATCCGGGACTTCATGCAGGTTATTGATCAACTCAATCTACTTCTGCGTTTTCCGAAGAATGCAAACCCAACACAAGGGCGTTTCCCCAACCCTCGGTACGATCCCTTATTGTGCGACCCTCCCCAACCTAGGACCGAAGAACGCTACCATTCCCACCCAGTTCCAGGCCTTCCTCTCAATTTCTATGATCCTGACTGGTTGAACTCGTTGACCGAGGTCGAGCGCGCCGCCCTCGATCCTGATGAGGTCCTCGACCTCGCTCTGCCGGATGCTATTTATGAGTAAGTCTCAAGCAGTCATTCAAGTAGAGGGGTAATTTATACTGATCGTGATTTCAAAAGGCTCGCGTCAACCGCGGTGACGGTCAAAGGCCGCGAAACTCGTCCTCTACCCAGACATTTTGACATCTAGATCTACGTATATATTGCTTTTGTTCTGTTCGACTTACTTATCAAATTATGATACCTTTCGCATGCATTGTTGGACGTGAGGAGAATGTGTGCCATTCTTGCACCCATGGCCGTCGTGGCAGGAGTGAGGTATATAGTGAGCCAAATAATAAGGCAAGACTTGGATTGTACTATGGAATTTACAGGAATCGCAAAAGACCAAGCAACTTGATAATGAACACAGGTTGGACAGCACCTATCAAGGAAGTCGTTACGAAGGCCTGAGATGTTCCCGGTCAGACACAAGTGAGCATTCATCAGGTTAAACTGGACTTACTAGTGACCTGAAGGACATCCTGTGTACGAATGCATTGACAACGTCTGCTATGTATTCAGCAACGAGACTAAAAGTGTTGACCGCTTCCTCATTGGTTCGCATGCATAGCCCCCATTGGGAGCACTGGTCGTCCAAGGCTGGAGCCTGGACACTGGATCCACACATGTTGGAGACGAAATGGCGCTGGCAGAGCGATATCTCGAAGGACTGCTCTGTGAGGGCGCGTTAGTAGGAGCCAATCTTACAGGTACAAGCACAAGTAACTCACTGGATGTCTGCTCGAGACGTGCCATCCTAATGTCGTTCTGCATGGTCGAAATCGATATCGCGGTAAAGTAGACCACACCCGCAAGGAAGGTGACTTGTATAGAGCGAATGAGGAGCCTTTCCCTACGTTCAGCTTCAGTGCTCGGAATACCACATACATTGACTCACGTTTGAAAGTTGTCGACACTCGATTCCGAGTATGTGAACTGGATGCCCGACGTCCCTGGCGCCGGGAAGCTCCATGTCAGCCGTCGGTGATCCTGAATTCGATTTTCGGGCCTTAAGCGTTGACCGAGGCCCTTGTACTTGCTATGCTTTGACATTGCCTGTGTATAAGATGAAAGGATGAGACAAGTTGAGACAGAGGAAGAGGAGAAGCCGGCAAGAGATGCCACACGAAGCTTGCGGGCCACAACGCGACTTGCCACTCGGCATCCAGTGACCTGACGATGGGACGGGTCCATGTCCATGCCACTTGAAGCTCCATGCCACCAGGCCACGTTGAAGCACGAGGGTACCAGCGAGATCCCGCCGTGTCAGACACGTTTTCGCGAATTGTGTCGCATTCTGTCGGGATCCGTCGAGTCTGTCGGCGAGTCTGTCGTGTTCTGTCGGGATTTGTCGTGCTCTGTCGCGTTCTGGCGTGTTCCGTCGCTTTCTGTCGGAATCCGCCGT